>JANFOE010000113.1:0-226486 GCA_025667525.1 Glebionis coronaria | reverse complement strand
ATGTATAATGCAACTTTAATTAACATGTCATCTCCAAAAGATCTCATGACTAATATTGAGTGTTACCTCAATTATATCTTTTCAAGTTTTACAACTTGCCATAAAAGATATAAATACGTTACCTTTAATATGTATTATGTAATGTTTGATTCCAACCAAAACCTTCAAAGTTTGTTGGCTATGATAATTTGCACAACGATTGACAAATTATTCATCTATAGAATATGGAAGCCGATCCAAGATTTAGGATGTTATTCTATTTCCAAACATATTCCTTCATAATAATATTCATTACACAAGTTATTTAATAACTTTTTAGATAGATTAATATATTCAAATCATCATGTATTTTAAGCATGATATAAATACAACACGACACACATGAAAATTTCTCAAACCAGATTTAGATTTCTTCATGTCCTAAATATCCATGTAAACTTACTACATGGCATATTACGTTGTATTTCCACCGCATAAATAAATAAATTTATTTATCCCAAGGTTATGTATATCTTATTTCCTAAATCTCCAAAGTAAAGTTTCATCTCAAATCTAAACCAAATCAACATTTAGTTTGAATGAAAACTTACTTTCTTACATGTCTATTTGACACATATAATTTAAGAAAATAACCATAATACTCCCACTAGCTTTTAGGAATACTTAGAAATCATCTTATTCAAATTTAAATCCAATCTTGGATTTCAAATTAAACATAAGAATAATCTTCTAGATGCATGCTTTTATCCATTAATAGATAATTGCATTTTTGTACATTTCCAAAGATTTATATTTTGAAGTAATAAACTTATTTCGATTACTCAAGTCCTTCCTCAAGTAGTCATTCAAGAAATAGTTCATACATATCCAAATTTTTCAATTTAAAATATGACCATCAAAATCTTTATATATTTAATGTGTTTAGGAAAGAATACTCAATCACAATTAATTACTTAAGTGTGACTAATAATCTATTCATAATACATACATTAAATATGTGTACAATTTTGTCCATATAATTTCGACACAAAGATTAAACCACTACAATTGGCGTTTTTCTTCCTTTGACGAAACTTATCTCCAATTTCTAGTCAAACTATTTAAGATAAAACAAATCTAAAATTGATTATCTTATTGGACAACATCTATATCGTTCATAGTATGAGTAATTTACCCAATTCAATATTTGGTAACAAATCATAACAATTATTTGTAACTCATAATTCTCGGCATATAAATCGCATATCCGAGATATCCTTACGGATTCTATGACATAAATTCCTTTATCTTGAGGTTTAGCATTTACACGTCTACCTCATGATAATTACTAGTGTATTTTAGAAGATCATGTATCTTGTAATTTTATCTTTCAAGATCAAAACTCCCACTTGCTTTTAGTAACTTAAAATTACTCTTTAAATACATAGCAAATAGATCAACACTCCAACGTTATCTATATGGGACATTACAAAACATAATGGCCGTTCCATACTCTTTATTTTCTAAACAATCCATTTCATAAATAGTTTAGCAAAATCCGAACTCCATTTAAGATGTAACGTGATTCATCACATTCCATATATAATGGTATCTTATTAATCTTCTTAGATCAAGTCATACTCAACTTTCTAACCTTGATTTCTTTTGGAATAAAGGAAGATATAGTTATCTTGAATCAAACATCACCATCATATTGATAATTTTGATTCTCCTAATGAACATACCATAACAATGATGTATTTCATTTAGTGAAATATTGTAAGTCAATCTTAACAACATTTAAGATAAATATATATCTTTAGGCTTACCTATATACCAACTAAATCATCTTAATGGTATAATAGATTTCCTAACCATTTTGCATGCTTTATAACTCAAGTGCTTTTAATACAAAGTCACTTCATAAAAGTTATAAGTCCATTACACGTTACATGTATATGTCTTTAGTGAAATAGAGACAATATATTAACGTCTTACTTTATATTATACGTCTTCCAAGACTTTATGTTTGTGACTTTATTCAATAAATCATAAACATGTATAACTAAAGTAAATCATGAACACCATTAGGTTTCATTCATCTTTTCAAGTTAATTCAATCATATACTATTATATGAACACCACTAGGTTTCATTAGTAGTATAAGATTACTCTATGTATCTTATGTCATTCCAGGAATTAGTCCATTTTAAGAAACTTCAAAACATTCCACGCCCGATCTTACGACATGTGGATATTTTACCCTTGTGTTTACAATTTAGTCCAAGCTCTTACATGACTAAATCAAAACTTCAAGTGTTTCTTAATGTGAATGATATATATACTTTTAAGTAGTCTTTTAATCATATTGACACATGATCTAAATATTAATTAGATTGTTTAATCTCTTATCTTAAGAGAATCATATCTTTATGAGTTGTTTCTTGCACACAATGTTCATTTCTCCCACTTGTGCATGGAACAACCTCATATATAAGATAAACATCACGTCTAACGTTCGTCTATACGAAATATGATTGTGCCACATATATTAGCTTTTTACAAGTAGATGTAGAATCACTTAATCAACAAGAATCAGTACATAACTATCTTTGAAGATATTAGTGTCAACAATTCGAAAGTAATTATCTTAGGACATACTAAAGATAACATGGGTTATTACCAAGACAACAAAGCTTGTAACTCCCACTGACTTAGAGAATGTTTTAATAGACTCAAAATCAGTCATACAACACAATTCTCCCACTGAACTTGACAACATTGAAAATGTTTCAGAATCGGTGAAAATAATTTGTGTTGTGTTTACTTTCTTACACTTTTGAAAAACACATTCGCAACAATTACTAATAGTATTTAAGAGTGTATTCTACTTCGTAAATGATGACTTACCCATCAAATGCTTTTTAACTTGAAAGACTTGACATGCAATTTCTTCCTTAATAGGTCTACCAACCCCAAAATGGTATGTAGTGCCTATAAATGGTCAAAGCACAACTACTAGAAAAATATGCTAGTTTGCCTTATAACCAATTAGCGGTAACTTTTAATAACTCAAAATATGCACTTTTCTTAACTATTAAAATTTGCTATGAGTTATGGATTTGAATTTTACATTTCTAAAATCCTTATTACTCCTTCTTTACTCATGAAAAAGAGTTTTAGGTTTATCATTCATTTGTAAATTGACTATATCCTCAACCATACGGTTTGTAGATCAATAAATGAATAAACCACGTTTACGGTGTAACGTTGCATTAATACATTTGCAAAAAAAATTTACAAAATTCAATTTAGTATTTTCGATAATACCATTCAAGAGAATAAAATTACCCCGGTAATAATAACCATAGAATTTTCCTTGAAAACTAGAATCCAAATTGACATAATTTCATCACATCAGTTGATCTGCTAGCAATGAAAGTATTCAAGATGGTAACTTGTCAAACAATGATTGACAAACAAATTTGCAATTTCTAGACATTTAAGGGATTTACATTGCCAAAAGTCATTTTGCATTGTAAACATGTTTCATCCCTTCTTTATGCCTTAAGTTTCCAGATCTCACTGAGTAACTCAATTAAGTCGACTAATCTAAAGAACGTAAAACCTTCATGTGCAATCTTATTCAGTCATGAAGTTTTCTCTCCATTACAACATCGTCCGATATCTTATATGACGACAATTGTAACTTCAAGTGTTCGTCAATTAGAGGGCATATGACTTAAATTCTAGGGTATAGATTTTGGTGTCAAAATCATGTATGGAGAAGCATGCATACATCTCCATAACATAAGTTTAATAAAACGTTTAGTAAACTTTTGTTGAGACTAAAAGTTCATCATATACTTGCAAGTTGAGGTATTGGTTAAACCAATTAAAGATTTTACACACAACTAAATTCACACCGTACTTTTTCTAGAACTTAGTTATAGCACAAAGCAATAACCTTATTCATTGTGTTTCGGATGTGAATTAATGTAGTTAAATCAACCTTAAAGAATTATATCAATAACAACCGTAGGTAATTCCAATTTTGACGCACAGGCGAGCCGGGAATTTGGTCAGCGCTGAAGCATAACACCTCCTTCCTTAACCGGGTACATGACCAGCGGTGCGTTATACCCACTTTATAGTTTATCAAAATTGAGTAGGCCGTTAAGTTGCTATTGCAGTTCTAATCAACGCAAATCATATGTAAATTAGATCTCAAAAACAATTCATTTATTTTGATATGATTTAGTCCATGTTAATTTTTCTTATAAAAAATTACCCTTGTTTACAACATACAATTAAAACAAAAACGTATGAAAACAAGTAGGTACAAAAAAAAACTAAATCATAAACACATAATAACAATTTATATGTGCAATAAATAAATCAAATAGCCACATGCATACGATTTATTCAATAAATAATATCAAATCTAGGTTTTTATATTCATATAAAAGTCTTCCCTAATTTTAGATTTATTGAATCAAATAAAGCATATAGCAAAACACGTAACAATTACCACATAAAACATATGATCCATGAAAAACATATATGTTCATCACGGATCTCCCACATATCTTAACAATTAAATCTCTATGGATCGAAACATGAATTTACACAACATAACAATTAATCATGCAATTCATCAAAATTCCACCCAAATCACTTAACAATTTAATTAAATCACTACGGATCGTAACCACGCATGACATAACAATTAATTCATGCATACATCTAAAGTTAATTACCATGTATTTTTAGGATTTACAAAAAAACTTTTTTTTTTTATAAAAAATTCGGCATAGCCGATTTTAAAAATAATAAAAAACAAAACCCTAATTTTATAAAACCTAAAAAACAACATGTAATTTTTAACACAAATCAATATTAGTTAAAAAACTTTAGATCTTGATAATTATAATCATGTTAAAACGGCTCTCGATGCCACTGATGCTTTATAGAGTTCATAACAATTATTTAAAACCCTAATATGGATCAAAGAGCGCATAGCGGAAGCGATTAACAAGATCATCAATTTAACACAATTATATTAATCAAGATTAGGGTTACATACCTTTATCCTAGCAAGATCCACAAGACGATGGAGCAAACGGCAACTAGGGTTTATCACGAACACCACCAAGAATATAGTCTAAAGTAAGACTATATCACGTTCTTGTACACACGTGATACGGCGAGTTAACCGTGAGTCTAGCACGAACAAACCGAGCTTCCAAGCCTATGGAAAATCTACCCAACAACCCTAGAGAGGGGCTAGGACTAGATCTAGAATAGCTTTATTGAAAATCAAAGAAGAACCCTAATTAGGGGTGTTTGGCCGGCGGCTAAAGCAAGAGAAAAGAGAGATGTGGAGTGAAAAATTATGAGGCATTAAGTTTGTTTATATACACCTTGGAAAACTTCTCTTCCAAGGTTAAACAAGATAAAGCCACAAAATCTTTTCTCCTTATCTTTGTCTCCTCTATTTAGGCCGGATATATTCATGCTCCAAAAGAGGTTTCCGGAACTTTTCCGACTCCTTCTTTTAGCTTCTTTAACCTTCTATAACGGTCGTTTAATACTTAACTTTTAATTACTTAACGATCGTTAGCTACGGTTTGATTTAATAAATATAATAAATATATTTAATAAATAAATAAATTAACTCTTCACGTAATGTGTGCAATCCCGTGATCTCGAGTTCGATCCTATCTCACTACAATCGATTTTTAAGTCCATAAACTTTCAGATCTTTATTTCTTTGTATCAGATCTTTATTTCTTTGTATCAGATATAAACCCACGACTCAACAAATTAAAGATGCATATCAAGCATGTACCTCTAGCTTCTTAATAAGTACAAACTATTGCAGCTTCAGTGTTTGTACTACGTGCTTCATGAGTGATAAAACTTACCAACATCATCTTAAGTCCCAACATATGGAATTGAACATGTACACGAATAAACAATATATTAAGCTTCATATAAAAAATACTGGTTCTCCTGTGTAGCCTTAGTAAACTTTACATAAATGAATAACTTTATTCTTATGGTGATGTCCTAACAAATGTTGGGGTTATTACCTTTTTCTTAACTAAATCTATGTTTCGGTCATGTTTCAGTTGTTAGAGGTTTGACTTTTTTTGTCTTGTTATTGCTGTTCAAAATGATACTCAACATGAGTCATATCTCATACTTTTGTATGCTCAGAAGAATAAATTTTAGTGTCGGCAATAGATTACTCCAAGAAGGATGTGTATGTAATTACATAGTCGCTTTGTGATTATCATGGAGCTTAACATCAATAATAAAACTAACTTCATAACATAAACGAGCCTTAATGGGCTTATGGATGATACTTATTAGAATAGAACACAATCATGACTCAAGAGAAAAGCAAAAAGTGGTGTTAACTCTCATCCCATATGGAAAAAAGAAGGATAATAGTTATGATTTATAAATCTGACTGTGTACTGTTATGTTGTTTTAAGACTAATGCCATGCTTTCATGTTGATTTTGTAGGCTTGCTTGGGAACCAAGCCTTTCACAATGTGAAAATATGATATAATGTCTTAAATTTTGTAAAGTCCAAAAGAACGTCTTACTAATATTGCCTAATGATTTTATAAAATATTACCTAATTTTTATGTTAAATTATACTTTTTTTATAACTTTTATAAATCTTGGAGAAGCACTCTAAATTATGAAAGTTTTATAAGAATAAATTTGTTTTTGTTTTAACAATTACGAATGTTACCAATGGGTAGGTTTCGAGTATATTAAGATCAATTTTTTTATATTAAGCCTCAATCCTCATATTAAATTGATGGGATAATAGGTTCTAAATGTAACATTGTTGTCCATTTTTACTATGTTATGCAATGTACTATTAATCTTACCAAAAAACGCATCCACCATTACTAATCCCTACTATTCTAACACTATTATCAGTTTCGTTTGTTTTTTATGACGTGACGCCGTTACCAAACGTTTGACCCGTTAAGTTTTGTTTAACCCGTTAAGTTTTGTTAACTTTTGTTTGACTCGTTAACTTTCCTTTGACCTGTTACCAAACGTGGCACCTGGGCCCACCCATTAATAACTCCACCTTACCCTTTTTATAAACTCAGATCCCCAATTCAATTTTTTATTTTACCGTTGCAACCTTCACCCCCACACCCTTCATCCTATCTGTTACAATCACCACCACCTCCATTACCAGCCACACCACCTTCTACACGACTCACACCACATCCTACACCATAGACACCACATCCTACACCACTCACACCACCTCCATTACCACTGACCCCACCTCCATTACCATATATAGACTGAACCTTAACCATGCTGATTTTTTATGATCAGTTCCCACTCCCACATATAGACTGAACAAACAACTCACTTACTAAGTCTCTCTTGAAACTAAGCAACATGAACAACCCACATTCACTGATTCATTTATCAGTGACCAATTATCCACCTCTACCATCGGTTTCTTTGACTGAAAAACACTTACCCATTGATCAAAACTATACCTTAATATCGGCTTCAGGCATTTCAGTAACTTAAGTATTTCGGTTTCAGTTTTTCAGCTTCAGTAATTTAGCTTTACTGTTTTAGCAATAGCTTTTCAGCAAACACCTTTTGGTCTTCAGGTCGTGGGAAGTTCAACATAAACCACCGCATATTCACCATCAACTGATTCTTTTAATCACTTTATGCTCTCTTGTTGTATGTGTTTTTTTCTTGTAGGTTTGATTTGTGTTTTTAGGATATAAAAAGATTTTGGCTTTTATATAGTATCGGAGATATATATTCCTAAGGGACTACAAATTTATATTAAATGAGTTGTTACAAAATTTGTATTAAATGAACTGTTACAAGTGTTTATATTAAATGAGTCTTAATAAAAAATTTAATGGTCAATTTATACAATTAAAATATTTGTATATATGTTTAGAGATGTTTTAAACATGGAATTAAAAATATATTAAAAGAATGCATACATTAAAATTTGCTAGCAATTTTAGAGAGAGGTAAATTCTAACCTACCAATTGCTGACGCGTGCAACTATGAATCATCAAGTGGTGCTCGATCACAACAATTATTTCACATATATACATCTCATTTACTATTTAGACAAAAAGTCTTGAAGCTAGCGGTAACCACGAAATGCATATAGCATGAAACAATATAGTAGATTAAAAGAAAAAAAAATCAATCATGGATTGATAAGTGTAAAAGGTATTAAAAATTAGATATAAAAACAAAAAAGACACAAAAAGACAAATACTTTCAACCCTATTAAGACTTCCATATTAAGAAAATATATAAATGTTTTATAAAATAATATAGATTACATTTATTTATTATACGTCATCGACTATGCCTTTTAGTTAGTTTTTGGACGTTGTTCATTTAAAACATCATCGTATCTCTTGGATTAAAAACTGGGGTTTTAAGGATTTGAGTGTACCAATAAGTATAACCAAGGTATTAACAACTGGGTTTTTAGGTGATTCTATCGAGTCGTGTTACGGCTTAACTAACGTTTAAACGGACTTTTTTGGTCAATACAGACTTCCGATTCACGGTTCATCCGGAAGACCCTAATGTTTTTTGTTTCATTTTACTACGAGGTTTCATCATCGCTGATTAACGTTGGTCAAATGTATTTTAGTTTTCTTTGATGTTTGTCTATTATATTTATTTTATGGTGATGATATGTACATTTTGTTTTAGTGTAATCTTGCTCAATTATTATTATAGAGAAGTTTATAGCTCCGAAAACAGCATCTCATTTCAGTTTCATTTACAAGGATCGTTAATAAAACCCAGCGACAATCCTTATCAAAAATGGGTTGTACCTCCCACTTCCTATTTTTACTCATGGACATATGTAGTTGTTTGAAGAGTAAAAAGTACAAAAGGTTTAAAGATTGTAGTTTGTGATTCGGAAAGAAACGTATCTAAAACGACTATAAATGTGGTATACAATGAAGTAACAAGGTTAATGATATGTGGAATATATATTTTCAGACGACTTTTCCAATATTTTGTAAATTAGAATTACATCTACATTATTGTTCAAAATATTTTTTAATTACTTTTACGTTCAACTGTTAGATGTTCCACGACATGAGCATCACTTGTTGACTTTATACGCTCTCATATATATCAACTTTGAAGACTTAAATGCATGAAACTGTCATTGTGATTGTTAAAAAGTTAAACGCTTATCAACTAATTCATGTTTTTTAAGATTTTTTTCATCTATTACCAGAACCCGGTTACTTTAATATAAACACCCGTTTGTTATTCTTTATAAAAATAACTCATTAAGCTAAACCCGACGTAGACGGGTCTTTAAGCTAGTTTTAAATCTATTTTATATAATAAAACAAAATATATTACAACTCTATAAAGCACAAAAATTAAATACAAGAATTAAATTACTTAACATAAATAATCTTAAGTACAAGTATTTTAAGCATAAATAATTAAAAAGCCATTAAAAGCATTGCCTTAAATATATCAACAAAACTCTTAATGTCAACAATTGCATTGTGTGAAATATTGGTGTAAACCGTTTATTTTTCTTATTTTTTTAAACTTAAAAAAAAAGGCTTAGTTATTTTTTATTTTTGTAAAAAATATTTCGTTAATTGTCTACATAAAGTCAATTATTTTGTTTTAAGATTACATAAAATGTTGATTATACCATTCTTCAGCAATAGTGTGTAGCAGCAACAAGGGCTCTTTGGATTAGGAGATATCGCTACTGGATTATGAATTAGGATACTAAGATATTGCATATTAAGTTGCAACATTGATGCCGCCTAATAGTGGGAGGACGTTGTCGTCGAAATAGTATTAGCCCGTAGTTTGAGGCAAATATGTATAACGGAAAAGAAAAACCAATTTTTCGTTCTCAGAGTCATATTCAATTTTGAATCATATCAATTAATGTATTCAGACTTATTTTGTAAATCATTGATGATCAGATTTTTTTATGGAAGCCAATTTAGTTTCATTACATAGATTCATTAGTCCTTTCACTTCAAGTTCTTATGCTTTGCTTCAATTCTTAATGTATGTATGTAGCATTAGGTTTTTCCCTAATCTATAAGGCTTATAATTATCATAGATGCAACTTATCTAAACCGGATTAATTAAAATGGTAACAGTGATTGAAAATCATAGAAAAATGAAATGGGTTAAGATTAGTCATGGAGTAATGAAGTTAGGACTTGAGTACGGACTGATGCTTACAGAATTTTGATGAAATACATGTTAGGAATTTGGAGACATGGCCAAAATATGCAGTTATATTGTATCATATTAATGTTTGTTATTGTGAAGGTTTTTGTTTCTCATTTAAAGGCACATGTTAAGAGATCGGTGCCTGCAATGGTTGCTGCTATAGTGATGTTTCTGCTAGACATTGCTTCAATTCTTTTCAGTTAGGTATCTAACACATAAAAGAAGGAGTCTCTTATCTGCTTGTCACATACTTGTGTTCTAAAGTAGCTATATTATAAGGCTCTAATAGCAATCACATATTTGGAATATTATTATACATGCTGCATTATGAAATCCTAATACAAACACATTGTATAAGAGACTGATCTGACTACCTAAAATGGTATAATCAACATTTTATGTAATCTTAAAACAAAATAATTGACAAACCATTTTGATAAAAAAACATATTAATTAAAAAGAAATAACGGGGTGATAGGAATAAGATTGAAATAAAATTCACTTAGCTAAAAAAGTGTATCAATTTGTTGAGGCTTATTGGATACGGGTTTGTGATTATGTGATAACGTAACTTTTTGTTTCCTTATTAATTATACGGGTAGTTACATTTTAAACAAGAAAATCATTTATTCCTACTCAATGATCATTAATGATAATTGTTATAAAAATATAAACATATTTATCTTTACTAGCCGGGTACCCGCGCAATGCAGGGTCGGGTACCCAGTGACTATTTTTTATAGGGAACAAATGTTTATACAAAGAGATAATTGTGTTTTAGGTTAGAGAGTAGTTTTGGTGAAGAATAAAAAATTTGTATGTGTTTTTTTCTTGTAGGTTTGATTTGTGTTTTTAGGATATAAAAAGATTTTGGCTTTTATATAGTATCGGAGATATATATTCCTAAGGGACTACAAATTTATATTAAATGAGTTGTTACAAAATTTGTATTAAATGAACTGTTACAAGTGTTTATATTAAATGAGTCTTAATAAAAAATTTAATGGTCAATTTATACAATTAAAATATTTGTATATATGTTTAGAGATGTTTTAAACATGGAATTAAAAATATATTAAAAGAATGCATACATTAAAATTTGCTAGCAATTTTAGAGAGAGGTAAATTCTAACCTACCAATTGCTGACGCGTGCAACTATGAATCATCAAGTGGTGCTCGATCACAACAATTATTTCACATATATACATCTCATTTACTATTTAGACAAAAAGTCTTGAAGCTAGCGGTAACCACGAAATGCATATAGCATGAAACAATATAGTAGATTAAAAGAAAAAAAAATCAATCATGGATTGATAAGTGTAAAAGGTATTAAAAATTAGATATAAAAACAAAAAAGACACAAAAAGACAAATACTTTCAACCCTATTAAGACTTCCATATTAAGAAAATATATAAATGTTTTATAAAATAATATAGATTACATTTATTTATTATACGTCATCGACTATGCCTTTTAGTTAGTTTTTGGACGTTGTTCATTTAAAACATCATCGTATCTCTTGGATTAAAAACTGGGGTTTTAAGGATTTGAGTGTACCAATAAGTATAACCAAGGTATTAACAACTGGGTTTTTAGGTGATTCTATCGAGTCGTGTTACGGCTTAACTAACGTTTAAACGGACTTTTTTGGTCAATACAGACTTCCGATTCACGGTTCATCCGGAAGACCCTAATGTTTTTTGTTTCATTTTACTACGAGGTTTCATCATCGCTGATTAACGTTGGTCAAATGTATTTTAGTTTTCTTTGATGTTTGTCTATTATATTTATTTTATGGTGATGATATGTACATTTTGTTTTAGTGTAATCTTGCTCAATTATTATTATAGAGAAGTTTATAGCTCCGAAAACAGCATCTCATTTCAGTTTCATTTACAAGGATCGTTAATAAAACCCAGCGACAATCCTTATCAAAAATGGGTTGTACCTCCCACTTCCTATTTTTACTCATGGACATATGTAGTTGTTTGAAGAGTAAAAAGTACAAAAGGTTTAAAGATTGTAGTTTGTGATTCGGAAAGAAACGTATCTAAAACGACTATAAATGTGGTATACAATGAAGTAACAAGGTTAATGATATGTGGAATATATATTTTCAGACGACTTTTCCAATATTTTGTAAATTAGAATTACATCTACATTATTGTTCAAAATATTTTTTAATTACTTTTACGTTCAACTGTTAGATGTTCCACGACATGAGCATCACTTGTTGACTTTATACGCTCTCATATATATCAACTTTGAAGACTTAAATGCATGAAACTGTCATTGTGATTGTTAAAAAGTTAAACGCTTATCAACTAATTCATGTTTTTTAAGATTTTTTTCATCTATTACCAGAACCCGGTTACTTTAATATAAACACCCGTTTGTTATTCTTTATAAAAATAACTCATTAAGCTAAACCCGACGTAGACGGGTCTTTAAGCTAGTGATTAATATATTAAAAAACGTAAAAACAAAAACTGAAATTATTACCTTTAATCATAGCTAATCATAATTGACTACGCTTGATCGAATTAAAAGGCTAAACAATTAAGGATTCGGTCACGAAAAGGAAACCTAAAAAGCTCGATTGATCTATGTATTTTTATTTTGTTAAGAATTTATATTAATATTACTAATAGGTTGTTACAAAGACTTATAGTATTAAATTAACTGTTACAATAAAATGGTTATATGAACATTAAAGGGGAGTTATGAATTTTTAGAATATTAATTGGCTGTTACGTAATATGAAGAACTCTTACTAATTTGAAGAAATATAAAATGTAAGTGTTGACTCACATTTATTGGCTCACATTTGGAAAAACAGTGTAACATGTAATATGTAGGCTGTTGCTTTTTGAACATTTTTTATATCATTTTGAAACATTTTTTGATTAAAAAATGTTTGAAGCTGAATTTTTTAAGATTTTTAAAAATAAAAGGTGCTAAATGTTTTATAAAGTAATATAAATGTTTTTATTGAATTCTTAAATTCAAAGCATGGAATATTTTGAAAATAGTCATAATTAACTTTTGAATAGTAGTGTGTATCTTAATTACCTGTTAAAAAATTGTTAAAAGTTAAAAACTTTAAATTTCTATTGTAAGAATACTTAATATTAGTATTAATTAATTTAGTTATTGATTAAATGGGTGTTATAACTATGACAATATGATGTAACTTTTTTTAATTTCTTTTTGGGTAAAAGTTATAAAATACCATCTTACTTATTGATTTGTGCCGACTTTAAACATTTACTATTTAATCTCGTGACTTTACCAACGTACTTGTTTGTTTTGTAATAATGTTACCAATATGACCGGATACATTTCCGTGTCATTAATTTATTTTTTATTATTTTAAATAATGACACATGTCTAATTAATTTAAGCTATAAAATACCATCTTACTTATTAATTTGTGTCGACTTTAAACATTTACTATTTAATCTCGTGACTTTACCAACGTACTTGTTTGTTTTATAATAATGTTACCAATATGACCGGATACATTTCCATGTCATTAATTTTATTTTTTATTATTTTAAATAATGACACATGTCTAATTAATTTAATTTTTTATACTGGTCTAGTTACTTTGGTTGATGATTCCTCATCTTTTTCAACAATCTTAACTTTTCACCATTTTAGACTTGTGTAATTCGTCAAGTACTGAGAACACTCGTTTTAATTTCATTTGTTAAGTTTAATAAAATCACAAAGATACGATTGCACCCCTTAATCTTATGGTTTTTTGTTAGCAACCAGTATTTTAACCATCTAAGCCATATTTTTTAATTAAACTGGAAATATTCAGCATATTGTTGTTTCAGATATGGCTAATACAAAGGGTATATTAGTCATTTAAAAGGGTAATATAGTCATTTCAGGCTTATACTGGTGCAGTCGGAACAAATTTGAAAGTAGAATGGTAAAGTCACGATATTAATTAGTAAGTGTTTAAAGTCGGCACATTTTAATAAGTACGATGGTATTGTATAGCTTTTACCAAAAAAAGGGAAATCAGACGTGGCCATATTAAACGTAATAAAATAATGACGTGGAAATTACCGTGCCACGCTGTCGGTAACAAGTTACCAAATTGTTAACTTCAAAACGATTTTGAAAGTAGAATGGTAAAGTCACGAGATTAAATAGTAAATGTTTAAAGTCGGCACAAATCAGTAAGTAAGATGGTATTTTATAGTTTTTACCCTTTCTTTTTATAGAAATGTTTTTGGTTTAAAATTTTAAGACTTCCTTAAATAGAATGTCTTAAACCTTTTATAAAGTAGTAAGATAGATTGAGTTAAAAGCCTTTCATGAATAGTCATAGAACGAATGAATGACTTGGGATGCAATTTAAAAACCACACAGAAACTAAGCTAAGAAAAATACCATGAAAATTTGATATTAAATCTATTTTTTTCTAAGCTAACGAATATCTTTACTAATATTGTCTTAATTATATAAAATACTTGGACAAAAACATTTGTCTATGTAAAAGGTGTCTTGATTTTTTGTATGTGAAGTTTTAACCTAAGGATCAAAAGAGTCGTGTCACTCTTGAAATTTTTTCATTATTCTTCAAACTAACTTCTTCCGCTTCCACTTAACTAGTATGCATTGGTGCAAGAGATGGCAACCATCGTGTTAATGTAGGTTGGGTCGGTATGCAAATAGTTCGCTGGGTTAATGTACACAAAAGTTACTAAAGTTTGCTAAAAAGTTCGATTTCGTTACTAAAGTTTAGAACATTACAGATAGGTTACTCAAGTATACGAGTTTCACTACTACACAACTGGGCAAATGCTACGAAAATTTTGTAATGGAAGTTTTCCGTAGCAAATTTGCAACGGGGCTACAACATATTTGCAATGGACTTGCAATGGCACAGAAAACCGTTGCAAATCCGTTGCAAAAATTAAAGTAATTCTTTTTTACTTATATTAACATATTCCGTTGCAAACCCGTTACAATTATTTGAAATTTGTAACGGATTTACAACAGAATATTAAAAATAAAATATTAATAGCTTCCAATGCAAATTCGTTGCAAAATTTTTAATATATGTTAAGGATTTACAACGGAATAACTATAATAAATTGATTTCAGTTTATTAACCGTTGCAAATCCATCGCAAAATTATTAATGGATTTGACTATGATAGTTTCTTTTTAATTTATTTATAGTTGTGCGTTGCAAATCCATTGCAAAATCATTAATCGACTTCAAACAAAAAATTTTAATTAGATACAAAAAAAGTTTAACTAAACATGATAATAGTTAATGCAATAATGACTAAAAACGTTACTTGCATTTTTCGGTCTCGCTTAGTTTTGATTACGACAATATGTAAAAACAAGCATTTACGAAAACAACGAAAAACGAATTCTTGAGTTCAAGTATTTTTCATTTTACCCATTTTCACTTAAGGTATGGATAAACAAGTACTAACCTTATACAAGTGATCAAGTGATTTAATCTTTTCTTAAAACTCACTTTTTATTAAATGTAACAAGTTTTTATTAAACTTTATTTTTAAGAAAATGTTTTATTAAATTAATTATTTGAAATTTGAAAAATGGCATATTCTTATTCTGTTAAGAATATCCTTTCAGGATATTTTTATACCCAGATAAGACCTCCACCACTAAAGGACAAAAAGGAGCGGAGTCTAGTCCGGCGGTACCTTAGCGCCTAGGCGGTACCTTATCGATAAGGTACCGCGGGCTGTGATAAGGTACCACGGGCAGATATAGCCGTTGGCTCCTTTATCCTTTAAATAGTGGACCATTCTCAGCTTTTCACCTCACCTCTTTTGCACATTTATTTCCAGATTCAAACCCCTTCTTTAATCACTCAAATCTTTGATCATTTGTTTGATTATTACTTGTTTAAGAAGTGAATCTTGTTCTTCCATCCCTTCCTCTCCAAGTGCAAAGAGAAGAACACTATCCTAGTGAAGTGTTGAGTCCACCACCAAAGATCCATTGAAGATCAAATTTTATATACTTGTAGTTGTGTCATAGTTGTAAAGATCCAAGTAGTTTTGTCTATTTGGAAGTTGTGTATGTACTAAGTATAGTTGTGTAGATTGGTCCTAGCTACGATTAGGGCTCGACTTTTAGCTTAGAGTCGGAAATTGGTTAAGCGACGTGTACGGTTTTCTCCACCATAAGGAGCTTGTTGTGTAGTGAACTCTCGAGTAAGGAGTACTCGAGGAGTGGAGTAGGAACGAGGAGTGAGCTTCGTTGCCGAACCACTATAAATCCTTGGTGTTCGGTTTGATCTTTCTTTACCCTTAACTCTTTACATTCTTTATTCTTTTTGCATATACATGTGTTAGTATTAGATTAGCTACACTATCATTCTTTATTCTTTGTGGATATATTTTTGTTAGTATTAATTTAGCTACACTATCATTGTTCATATTGTGCATAAGAAGATTTCACATATTTCCTCAAGCCTAAGTTTTTGAAAAAGGATTTTTGGAAACCATATTTTAACAAATAAATATAAGAAACTATTCAACCCCCCCTTCTAGTTTCTACAATTGGTATCAGAGCGGGTTGCTCAAGATTTTTAAAAGTATATTATATTTTAAAACTTGAATCGATCTATGGATTCCAACAAGTACCTAGAAGGGCAATCTATGCAAAGACCACCACTTTTTGAAACCGATAGTTTTATTTATTGGAAAAATAGATTTGAAACTTATGTGAAATCAAAAGATTTAGATCTTTGGCATGTTATTACCAATGGTGATTTCTTACCCTTTTAATTTAATGAAGTTTCTAAAACAAAAGAATTAGTCACTTTTGACAAAGCTAATGATGATACTAAAAAGAAACTTTCAAAAAATAATGAGGCTAAAATGGTGATTTATAATGTTTTGCCTAAGAAAGAGTATGAAAGAATTTTTATGTGTGAAACCGCTAAAGATATTTGGAACACTCTTTTAGTAACCCACCAAGGTAATAGCCAAGTCAAAGAAAGTAAAATCGATCTTCTTGTTCAACAATATGAACAATTTGTCATCTTAGAAGATGAAACTATTGATAGTGCTTTTGCTAGGTTTAACACCATTATTACTAGTCTAAAAGCACTTGATGAAGGTTTTTTTAGCAAGAACAATGTTAGGAAGTTTCTAAGGGCCTTACATCCAAAGTGGAGAGCAAAAGTCACGGCTATTGAAGAGTCGAAAGATCTCTCAACTTTATCACTCGATCAACTCATAGGAAACTTGAAGGTTCATGAGATGATAATTTTAAAGGACTCGGAATTAGTGAAAACCAATAGTGAAAGGAAATCTCTTGCACTTAAAGCCAAGAAGGCACAAGGTGATCGTGATAGTTCCTCGGAAAGTGATGACGAGGAGTATGCATTGGCGGTGAGAGATTTCAAGAAGTTCTTCAAGAGACGAGGTCAACACGTTAGGCAACCAAACTATGACAAGAAACCATTGTCAAAGAATCGGTTTGTCAAGAACGAAAAAGGTGATAGGAATTGCTTTAGATGTGGTGATCTAAATCACTTCATTGGTGATTGTCCAAAGCCCGCTCGTGATAAGAACCACACGGCATTCGTTAGTGGCGCTTGGAGCGATAGCGGTGAAGATGATGATGACAACCCCAAAGAGGAGAAATGTCTTATGGCTCACACTTCTAAAGAGGTACATTCCGAAACCGAATATTATAGCAATGATAGTTCCACTTTAGATGATATTGAATTTGAAGGAAAATATGATAGCTTACACAAACTTAGTCTTAAATTCATAGAAAAGAATAAAACCTTAAAATCAACCAAAACTAAGCTTGAAAATGAGATCAATGAACTTAGGGAGGAATTGGCTAAACTTGAGAAAAACAAAGAGGTTGATTTAGGTTGCTTAAGTTGTGAGAAACTTAGATTAGAGAATGATGATCTCAAGAGCACCTCCATTAAATTGGAAAAGTTCATGAAAGGTACTAGTGCTCTTGATGATATGTTAAACAAACAAGTTCATTCTAAGGAAAAACTTGGTCTAGGTTTTAACTCAAATGAAGCCTCAACTAGTGAACCAAAACAAGTCAGGTTTTCACAGAAAACACCCTCTCGACGCGGTTCCACATTGTATGGCGTGGTTCCTTATCACTATGGAACCGCGGCCATAGATAAGGTACCGCGGCCAGAAGTTGAGTTTTGTGAAAATTCTGAACTTTCTGAAAAATCTAAGTTAAATGAAAAACCAAAGCATCTTACTGTTAATAAGGTTCAATTACCCATACTTGACGACAATGATATTGGTAAGTTCTATAAGCCGTTAAGTAAACCTCTCATGGGAAATAGAAGTTTATCTAGACTATCTTCTACTCCACCTAGAGTACGGAATGAGTCTAAGCCTAGAAGTAGAACGACAACGCCTACAAGAGATAATCAAAACAACTCACGACCTAGAAGTAAAACTCCAACACCTAGAAGGAATAATAATAACTCTAAATCTAGATCAAACACACCTAGGAGAAGTAATGAACAACAAAATGGTTACATGAATTACTACCTTCCTCCATTTTGTTCTCCATGGGGAATCCCCTCCTCATTCATGCATCCCAACCAAATGCAAGGGATGTTTGGAACTAACAATTTTGGACCCATGAGATATTGGGGACCAAATGTTTGATCTTGTGTGTTGTTACCTAGATATGCTTGGGAATTGATTTGGAGCCCGATGAGTGGATTAAGGATAGTGGATGTTCTAAACACATGACGGGTAATCGAAGTTTGTTCTCGCATTACAAAGCATATGATGGAGGTAACGTCACATTCGCTAGTAGTCTACGTGGTAATATCATTGACAAAGGTACGGTTTCTCTTGACTCCATGACCATTGAAAATGTTGAGCACGTAGATAACTTAGGTTTTAACCTTTTAAGTATAGGTCAAATTTGTGATAATAAGTGTAAGGTCATCTTTTCGGAACATGACAGTGAAATCGTAAAAGATGGAAAAGTCATTGGAAAAGGTGCAAGAAAGCATGGGCTTTATGTCATGAAGGTTAATAAGAAGTCAAAAGACAACATATGTCTTGCGACTATAGATGATAGTTCTACTATTTGGCATAGGAGATTAGGTCACGCTAATATGCGTTTAATTCAATCTTTAGTCTCTAAGGAGTTGGTAAGACACCTCCCCAAGATTAAGTTTGATAGTCACTTTTGTGATGCTTACAAAGTTGGAAAGCAAGTTCACTCAAGTCACAAAGCCAAGAATTTGGTTTCGACCTCTCGGTGCTTAGAGCTCCTACATATGGATCTCTTTGGACCTTCCGCCATACGGAGTTATGGAGGTAACCTTTATACCCTAGTTATAGTTGATGACTATTCTAGATTCACTTGGACTAGATTTTTGGCATCTAAGAATGAAGCTTTCGATCACTTCGAAATCTTTAGTCGAAGAATTCAAAATCAACTAGGATGTTCAATTGTTTCTATTAGGATGGATCATGGTAGGGAATTTGATAATGAAGTGCAATTTGGTGCCTTTTGTGAAGCTCATGGTATTACCCATAACTTCTCGGCTCCTCGCACTCCACAATCAAATGGGGTAGTTGAAAGGAAGAATAGGACTCTCCAAGAGATGAGTAGGACGATGTTAAACGAGCAATGTTTGCCTCAAAAGTTTTGGTGCAATGCCGTGGATACATCGACTTATATTCTCAACCGAATTCTTATTAGACCTTTCCTAGGAAAGACCCCCTATGAGATTCTTAAAGGTAAGAAACCCTCATTAGAATACTTTAGGGTGTTTGGAAGCAAGTGATTTATCCTCAACACCAAAGATTACCTTACCAAGTTTGATCCAAAGTCTTATGAAGGTATCCTTTTAGGTTATTCCCAAACTAGTAAAGCCTACATAGTCCTAAAAAGAACCTCAGGGGTTATTGAAGAATCACTCAACGTAACCTTTGATGAAACCCCTCCTTCACCCAAGACACCACCATTGGTTGATGATGACTTGGATGAATTAGAAGTAGTTAAAGCCAAAGAGGTTAGAAAAATAGGAGTTTTAGACCTTAGTGTTGAAAAGGAAGTAAACATTAAGGAGTCTAGGGATCATACTCTCAATAATGTCATTGGTGACTTAAATCAAAGGACCCTAAGATCTCAAGTCCAAAACCAAAGCAACTTCTTTTGTTTTGTCTCCTTGATTGAACCAAAGAATGTTAAAGAAGCTTTGACGGATGAGAGTTGGGTCATTGCGATGCAAGAAGAATTGAATCAATTCGTTGCCAATGATGTTTGGGAACTTGTTTCTCCACCTAGAAGTTCTACCATTATAGGAACCAAATGGGTATTTAGGAATAAGAAAGATGAGAATGGTGTTGTGTCTCGTAACAAGGCTAGACTTGTAGCTCAAGGCTATAATTAACAAGAAGGGATTGATTATGACGAGACATATGCACCGGCAGCTAGATTAGAATCAATTAGAATCCTTTTAGCCTACGCTTGTGCCTTAGATATTAAGCTTCAACAAATGGATGTAAAGAGTGCATTTCTTAACGGTTTGATCAATGAGGAGGTATATGTGGCTCAACCTCCTGGCTTCATTAATTTTGAGAAACCGGACCATGTTTACAAGCTTAAGAAAGCACTTTATGGACTCAAACAAGCACCCAAAGCTTGGTATGATAGACTTAAAGCGTTTCTTGTTAAACATGAGTATACCATGGGAATGGTAGACAATACACTCTTTACAAAGAAGAAAGGTCCTCACCTCATAATCGTACAAATATATGTTGATGACATTATATTTGGCTCAACTTGTCAAGAATTGTGTGATGACTTTGCCAAAATCATGCATGATGAGTTTGAAATGAGTATGATGGGAGAACGTAACTTCTTTTTAGGACTCCAAATTAAACAAATGGACGATGGTATTTTCTTTAGTCAATCTAAGTACGCTAAAGAAATGCTAAAGAAATTTGGATTAGAAGAATCTAGACCAATGAAGACCCCTATGGCCTCGGATACTAAACTCACCGTAGATGATGATTGTGAGTCGGTAGACAACACCAAATATAGAGGTATTATTGGTAGTTTGTTGTACCTAACGGCAAGTCGACCGGATATCATGTTTAATGTTTGCCTTTGTGCTCGCTTCCAAGAGGCTCCCAAAACCTCTCACCTTGAAGCGGTTAAGCGTATCTTCCGATACATTAAAGGCACTATACATTTAGGTTTATGGTATCCTAAAGGGACCAGCGTAGAAACCATTGTCTACGCGGACTCGGATCATGCGGGAGACTATTTGGACCGAAAAAGCACTAGTGGAGTTTGTACCTTCATGGGTTGTTGTTTAACTTCTTGGTTCTCCAAGAAACAAACCGCTCTTGCGATATCCACCACGGAAGCCAAGTATGTGAGTGCCGGAAAAGCATGACAACAAGCTCTATGGATGAAGCAAGCGCTTGTTGATTACGGGATTTCTCTTGATGATGTTCCCATCATGTGCGATAATAAAGGCGCTATAGACCTAAGCAAGAATCCCGTGCAACATTCGCGAACCAAACACATAGAAATTAGACACCATTTCCTTAGGGATAATGTTCAAAAGGGGAACATTACTATTGAAAAGGTGCCCTCCGAGGATAACTTAGCCGATATCTTCACTAAGCCACTTAAGAGGGAACCTTTTAATTACTTGCGTCTAGGTCTAGGATTAATGGAACATCTTCCTTAAATTCTTTTCTTCTTGTGTGTTTTCTATTACCACTTTGAGTCCTTGAGTCTTTTAAAATCCTTTTGAAAAATCTTCTCCTCTCCTTTTCAAAACTCTCAAAGTATCTTTCGAAAATGGTTGAGAAATTCGTTTGACATTGTTAATTCAATGTAAAAATGATTTTTCATAGATTCTCGCTATTAATGTATAGCTTACATAATTCATATGTATGATTCTCTCAAACATAGCAAGAACAAGATTGAATCATGGAGGAACATTGTGTCATGACTTAAGGTCTTGTCTTACACACCTCCTACATTGATTTTTTAATCCATGTATTTTGGTCAAATCTCTATTTGGTAAGTTTGCATATGCTTTCTTTGTCTATCTTTGCTTTTAAGCATATCCCTATGATAAGTTAGACTAGAAAAATAAGATTTGCTGAAAAATCTTTCTCCAAACACCAAACCCTGCTTCTGCAGGTGGTTCCATATGTGAACCGCGGTACCTTATTGATAAGGTACCGCCACCATAGATAAGGAACCGCCTATAGTGGCCTTCCTTTTTCGGGTTTTTGTCTGAAACTCCAGATTTGCTCCAACTTTTCTGAGAATCTTTGTTTCAAACCCTTTGACCACCCCAAAAATACCCTAAGCCTTCCCTATTTAAACCATAAGCATTTTGCATTACTTCACATCCAAAATATCTTATTCTCCCAATGAAAGCCTTGAATCTCTTCCATTTTCTCCAATTGCTTTCAATCCAAACCCACCCAAGAACACTCTTAATCACATTTCTCCTACCAATAATGTTGATTGTGGAACTTCCTTTCTTCCACCACCACCCTTTAGTGTTCTTCCTCCTTCTCATGATAATGTCATGCACCATGGAACATATTGTCATTGTTGTCAATATCAACATCTTGCTATGGCACACATCTATGAGGAGTTGAACTACATCAAGAGTCTCTTAATCAAGCCTCCTCTTCACTTTGATTATGAGATCTCCAACAAGCCACCACCACCACCCTCCGCTATTACCTTGTCTTTCATATAAGCATTGATTGCTTATCCTCAAGACACCAAATTCAAGAAAATCTTAGAATTCTAGAATAACTAGGATTAGATTTATGCTTTTGGCTTGTTTCTTTTTCCATACTTCTTTGTATGATGTTTCTTTAGTAACCTATCTTGGATCTTTGTCCTTGTGTTTTCTTCTCTTTTATTTTTTCTTTATGTGACCTATTGCTATATATTGTTGGTTGTTTCTTTTGTTCAACTAACCCTTCTATGTAGCTTGTTACCATATCTCGATTCCCTGGTGCCCCAAGCTAGGAGGAGTAAGGACCAAGGGGGAGTCTTTGCAAAGTCCGTTTCTTCAACACCGGCTTACGCAACCTTTTTGCTTCGACAAAGGGGGAGAAATGAATAAACTCGTCTTCGAAAATCTTGTTTTTGTGTGATTGAGTTTATGTATTGTCGGAATCAAAAAGGGGGAGATTGTTAATGCAATAATGACTAAAAACGTTACTTGCATTTTTCGGTCTCGCTTAGTTTTGATTACGACAATATGTAAAAACAAGCATTTACGAAAACAACGAAAAACGAATTCTTGAGTTCAAGTATTTTTCATTTTACCCATTTTCACTTAAGGTATGGATAAACAAGTACTAACCTTAATCAAGTGATCAAGTGATTTAATCTTTTCTTAAAACTCATTTTTTTATTAAATGTGACAAGTTTTTATTAAACTTTATTTTTAAGAAAATGTTTTATTAAATTAATTATTTGAAATTTGAAAAATGGCATATTATTATTCTGTTAAGAATATCCTTTCAGGATATTTTTTATACCCAGATAAGACCTCCACCACTAAAGGACAAAAAGGAGCGGAGTCTAGTCCGGCGGTACCTTAGCGCCTAGGCGGTACCTTATCGATAAGGTACCGCGGGCTGTGATAAGGTACCGCGGGCAGATATAGCCATTGGCTCCTTTATCCTTTAAATAGTGGACCATTCTCAGCTTTTCACCTCACCTCTTTTGCACATTTATTTCCAGATTCAAACCCCTTCTTAAATCACTCAAATCTTTGATCATTTGTTTGACTATTACTTGTTTAAGAAGTGAATCTTGTTCTTCCATCCCTTCCTCTCCAAGTGCAAAGAGAAGAACACTATCCTAGTGAAGTGTTGAGTCCACCACCAAAGATCCATTAAAGATCAAATTTTATATACTTGTAGTTGTGTCATAGTTGTGAAGATCCAAGTAGTTGTGTCTATTTGGAAGTTGTGTATATACTAAGTATAGTTGTGTAGATTGGTCCTAGCTACGATTAGGGCTCGACTTTTAGCTTAGAGTCGGAAATTGGTTAAGCAACGTGTACGGTTTTCTCCACCATAAAGAGCTTGTTGTGTAGTGAACTCTCGAGTAAGGAGTACTCGAGGAGTGGAGTAGGAACGAGGAGTGAGCTTTGTTGCCGAACCACTATAAATCCTTGGTGTTCGGCTTGATCTTTATTTACCCTTAACTCTTTACATTCTTTATTCTTTTTGCATATACATGTGTTAGTATTAAATTAGCTACACTATCATTCTTTATTCTTTGTGGATATATTTTTGTTAGTATTAGTTTAGCTACACTATCATTGTTCATATTGTGCATAAGAAGATTTCACATATTTCCTCAAGCCTAAGTTTTTGAAAAAGGATTTTTGGAAACCATATTTTAACAAATAAATATAAGAAACTATTCAACCCCCTTCTAGTTTCTACAATAATGATTCAATATTTATTTATTCTAAATATTTTATTTCAACCCTTTTTATGATTTATAAGATATTTGTTACGGATTTACAACGGTAATTGATTTTTTGTATTTCTTTTCAATATTTTGTTGGCATTTTTCTATTAATTTTGAAATAATTGTTACGATTATGCAATGTTTACTATTATTAGTTTCTACACATAATTCCATTAAAAAATTTAAATACTTTGTTATAGATTTGCAACGGGTTTTGGATGTTTAATCATTTCTAACTATTTGATGTAAAATTGTATATTACATTATAAGTAAATCCGTATGTTATATTATAAGTAAATCCGAACTACGCCTAATTTTCAGCTCAGAAAATTCTCGCCTAAAGTTTCCGCCTAAAAATTCCCGCCCAAACTTCCCGCCTAAAATTCCCGCCCAAAAAGTTCCGCCTAAAGTTCCCTCCTAGAGTTCTCGTCCTAAAATTATGAAGATATTAACTATAAATATGATACTAATATACATACACCACTACCATAGTCAACTCGTCAAATTCCTTCACGAACTCTTATCCTTACACTACCACCATCACCAACCGATTTTGTGACTTGTGTAAATGGAGCCATATGAATATTTTAGTGCAATTATAATAAAGGAGATGTAGTGTTGACAAAATCACATAAATCATACAACTTTGGTAGACTTTACTATGCATATCCTAGTTTAAAATTATCTTTCTTATGATTTCCGTATTGCATAATAGCATTAAAACAATATCATGGATGTGGATATTTTAAATGGAATGATGAGCTCACTTTTGGAAACACAGGTTCTTTTATGGGACCTTCAGTACCTCTAATTGCTTCTTCAGGACCCTCTAGATATGCACCAAGTCTTAGAAACACGAAGTGCTGATGAGACCGCAATTATACATAGTCTCATCGTCCAAATCAGGCTTAAAACGGTTAAAATATCATTATAAGTGCCAAATATATGCTTGTGTTTGTTCAATGTGTATTTTAGGTACGGATATCGAGAAAAAGACAAAAGATCACAAGAAACAAGCAAAAACGAACACGAGAAACGAAGCCGCACAATGAACCGGACCCGAATGATGATTTTCTAAAAATACCCTTGAAGAATTGAAGATTGTACAAGTTTGGTCCTTCATCTTTGAAGAGTTGTCATATTTGGTCCCTTAAGAATCATATTATACAAGACTAGTCCTCAAAGAATGAAGAATTTCACAAGACCGAAGCCGAGACTATACTTAACGGATCAAAACGAGAATTTTTGGATCGTCTAGACAAGTTTGAAGATTTTTCAAGCTAACAACGAAGTCAAAGTCAAACTCAAGACCCGAAAATTCAAAATAGCATCGAAAACCAATCCTGAAACATAAATTATTATTTATCGGACCGACACACACTCGTTTAATGGGTCGGGTCGACCCGTTAAAATAATATAACATTGCGAGCCAACATTGTCATAATATTCGGATCACCACAAATCCACCAGGCCCTTTTATTAATTTCGTTTAATGAGCCTTTACCATTCCCCAACCCATAAACAAACAAAAAACCTGGCCATGGTTTTTAAACTCGGTATGTTTCTTTCTGACATAAACAAAAACAAAGAAAAAAGGTTAGGGTTCATGTATAAACACAGCCACCACCTAATCTTTTAAATCAACCAACCATAATCTCCTAATTGAAACCTTTTACGTGTCATTCTCATAAAACCCCACAACCCATGTGTTTATTCGGACTCCACATCAGCTTCGAGTCACGGGTTCATACAAAAATCCAAAACCCTTGACCAAATCTACGGTTCTTGATGGATTTCGTGCTCTCCAATACTTAACGATTGCAGATGATCAAGTACTCTTACACATCACATGGTCTCAAGAACATGATTTCAAATTTGGTATATTCGTTCAAGATGCTAGGGTAATATTGGAAAAATCTTAGCTAGGATTTTTGTATGTTTATTTACTTCTAGAATCATCCAAGTAGCAATATAAAAGGAGCTCCAACATGTGGACAACCCTTTTGTTCCAGAATTTTTGCCTTAACTTGTAATCCTTTTTATTTAATATAAAAGTTGGTAGATGTTTGAGCAAAGTTATGAGTTCCACTTTTCTTTTATTGTTTTGAGTTCAAGTTTAGTTAAACATAATTCCTTTTTCAAAAGTATTCTTGAAAAGTTAGTGGTTTGAAGGCTTGTTCCAAAATATCATAGTTTCTTGTTTACACAATCTGCCATTGATTTTTTAGTTTAAAGTTGTCGTGGTTAATGTTTCATCAGCGCAGTTTAAGTTTTCCAAGGTTTGTGTTCAAAGTAGAATGATATCATTAAACACATCCGGAGATGGTCAGTACTTCAACTTGTTACTTAGGTGCATACGTTTTGACTACATATAGGTATTAACTGTATATATGCGGGACTTAATTGTCTTTGGTGTTGAAATTATATATCATCAATATCCTATATGGAGATATATGAATTCCCGAGACTTAATTGACGCTGGTGCATCCGGAAGAAGATATGTGCATTTATGGGACTTAATTGACTCTAGTGTCAGATGTCAACTTCATGAATGAGATAAAGTGTGTACTTGGGGTTAATACGATTCATACATGGGAATGATTTCATTTTTTCAACTACGTGGGGGAAGATATGTCTTGGCTCTTTCTAGTATGCATTACTTGAACTATCAAGGGGAAAAAATTCAAAAGAATTATTTAAGCGTGAGAAGAGACGTTGATAATTTGTTAACATATAAGACTCAAAGTAACAAAGGGTGAGCCGGAGATCGAAGGGGATAACATAAGTGTTTAGACATTTTTAGAGAGAGAAAGTAAAAGGGAAAAAAGTGTGTTTATTTCTAGAGAGAGTAAAATTAACAAAGGAGAATCCTCACCCCTCCATGGAAGTATGGAGGAGTATATATAGCTCGGGACTATCTCACTTATAACATGTGACGATAGTAGTTCGTACTATATTAAACTATTGTAATTCCATAAATGACGCTCACATTTTAGGGCTAACATAACTAAAAGCAGCAATATCATTTGATGTGGTTTGGTACTAATTCCGTTGTACACTTAATTATTCTAAGATTTATTGAAAGCTTAGAAACCTGCTTAAGAGGATTGTCGGTTTAGAGGGAAGCTATTACAACTTCGATGTCAAGAATATGTGGCACGAATTAGGGGGAAGCTAATTCAGAAGGTTCTCCTTAACTAGAAGTGTATGGGTTACTTAGTTCGTGCCTATTACAGTATTCCTCCTACAAGGTACTACAAAGATAATTCAACTTGGGATGTATACTTGAAGACATAGGTCTCAAAAGACATCATCGGCATTGGAAGTTTCATGAAAGCTCTTTTTCTTAATCATTATGTCTTTTGTATTGTTTTCATTCTATCTTATTTTTCCTTTTAACTTTACACACATTTCTCCATCTACGCTCTCTTTAAACATGACAACCTTGTGGTTTGATCTTCCAAGACCACCAGATGTAGGTTTTGTATATCTACATATAAAAAGGGTGTATCTGTTAGTGAATAAATAGGCCCAAGCCCGGTTTGTAGGTTTAAGGCATTAGGGTTTTACCACTATATATAGTGGATGAATAATACATATCTTTCATAGGGTTTAATCATTCTAACATGGGGTTTAAGGCCATACACCGATCTACCATAAAAACACTTTCACTGTTCAAACAAAAACCCTAAAATCACAAAATATTTTTGTGATTCATACAGCCGTCACTTTATAAAACAAATTCCTGTTGCCACCGATCCCTAAATCAAAAAAAAACACTGATTCTATAACCTTCAAATCAAAACACCACCGACCCCTTTAACAAAAAAAAGCAGCATGTTTTTTTCTCAACCCTATTACGCATGCATACATATGAAAATTTTAATACTTGGTTTGTCTCTGCGAGTGTACATCAATGACATCTATGTTGATGTTGACATTTTGCAAAGACTTTAATCGAATGTTACTAATGTTGATGGTAGATACTCTGCCGCCATCTGTCTTTCTTTTCAATTTTTCCTTTTTGTTTTTCACAAAAAAAAAGTTATTTATTTTGTTTTTATTGTTTGTGTCCTGGTCTGTTTCTTCGATCTATATGTTCTAAAGTTTTCAATCTATAGCTCAATTTTATAAAATAATTAAACTCTTTTGTTTCATCTTTTGTGTTCGTGATTTGTGCAAAGATCACAAATCCACACGGTTGTCTATTTAGTGGAATGTTTGTGCGAATGTCACAACCACATATAACCCACATATGAAGTTTATAAAGAAGAATCAGCGGTTGTGCAAGGCTTTGTGGATTTGTGTTGATCGGGTTGGAGTTTAGGAAGATAATCGAAAGTGCAAGGCCTTATTAATGTTTTCTTTTTCATGTTTTCTTTTGTTTCTTTTATAGTTTCGTACTCCAGTTCGAGCTTTAGCGATTTCGCCGCTCGAACTGCGGGGGGTGTTAGTGAATAAATAGGCCCAAGTCCGGTTTGTGGGTTTAAGGCATTAGGGTTTTACCACTATATATAGTGGATGAATAATACATATCTCTCATGGGATTTAATCATTCTAACAGTATCACCCTTTGTTGAATATTATCCAGTCTCGGGTTCGATCACTCGGTCAACTCAGTCGAGTCACTAAGTCATGTGATCGACCACTTGGTCGAGTCATCGGGTCACGGCTACGACCTCCAGATAAGTTTGGTCGAATCACTGGTTCACTAATACAACCACCAGGCCAACTCGACCGAGTCACCGGGTCAAGAGATCGACCATGGGGCCGACTGATCGAACCGTCGAGTCACGGGCCTATCCGGTCGAGTCATTAGGTCAATCCAATTGAGTCAATGATTTAGTAATTCGAGCACCAAATAAACTTAAACATATCACCAAGTAGCAAAATCGACCGTTGAGTCAACTTGATCGAGTCGTCAGTTCACGAATTTGACTCCGTATTTTTTCACCTCAATATCTTCAACTTGCCGCTTATTTTTACAGCTCACTTTTCTACTAAATATTTACTTTTTCATTTGTCGGTCCATTCAACTTTCATTCCCCCTATTTTTTGTCCATATATCATCTATTACCCAACATATAACTCACGTAAATATCTATGTAAATATATGTCACTGATTTATGGTAGAAATACAGGTCATTGATTTAGGATTGGTTATTGAATCTTTTCCTATACTTGCCATTCTTGATTCCTATATTTCCGGTTCTCTTTTGATAAGGAACCAATACAAAATATACTCAAGCTTACTTAACCAATAAGATTTCTTAGTTTACTTAACCAATACGTCATCCTAACCTGTACAATATATATATATATATATATAAATCACATAATAGAGTAAAAATTTACTGTAAAAACCAACCAAAATCATTCCGTAAGAAACAATGTCGATGATGATGTCCGTAAGAAAGACTCCGGAGGGGAATCATCTAGCCTTTGATAATAAGGCCTATTGTTCACCTTCCGATCTCCCTCAGTTTTATGTCCCTGGATCGTCTCATCTCGCTTTCGCCCTCGTTGCAGATGTCTTCGTTTTATCCATAACATATCCTTTTTTTTTTTTACTTACTATCTCATTCAGTTTAGCTCTTGTGTTACTTCTCTTCTGTTTTTTTTTACGAGTCCAAGTCATTATGTTGTTATACTTAACTGAAACACACTCCGCATGATACATTACAAAGTGGACAACTCGGGCTAAATGATATCCAGCGACGTCATGCTAGAATTTCCCTTAGCGACTCTGTGCCTGTTAGCAGGTATGTTAATTACTCTAGCGTAGTGAATAACTTTTTGCGATGATTCTCATGTGCCAACCGCGTTATAGGTTTATTCCGCCTCAAGATTTCAACATTGCGTTGCTTACACTTGAGTTGGAGTTTCACAAGAAAAGGAATAGAGAGGAGCAGCAGGTATTTCTCCTTCTTCTTATTGATACGTTAACGTTAGACGTGGCAAAATGGGCGGGCTAAACGGGCAAAGAAATACTAAGACACAAAACTACAGTTGAAAAGAATGAAAAAGTTTCAGAAAAAGGTTATTGAGCGCAAATCCACCCGATCCAATCTTGAGTGACAGTTGCACCAGATACAAAATTTGGCAAATTGAAACAATATATGAATAACTTAAGGATACCGAGATTCAAAAAAAGTTTGACACCCAAATTGAAAATATAAAAGATCTTGATAGAAATAAATACCCAACCGTAAATATGTGGTTAAAACATTGTCAAAGTGTTGGAATTTATAGGTGTAGCCCAGGAATTTTGTGAATTTGTGTAATATTAATACGGTAAAAAATACCCGACCATCATACCCATTATTTTTTTCCTAGAAATAAAACAGGCAGTCCATTCCGCCCATGATTTTTGAAAAAAGGGCCCATTTGACCCGAAATTTGATTTTCGGGTATGGTTTGCCAGCTCTAGTTAAGTTGCATATCAACTACTTGCTTTGTGATTGCACTTTTCGTCTTTAATTATGTGTTTGTATCTATTACAGGTTGATGCTGTCCTTTTAGCCCAACAGCTTCGAAAAATATTTGCAAACCAGGTACGACTATGTTGTTCATATATACATTTGCAAGTCACCATTCGCTTTAAAAAGAAAATACAGATTTAGAAAGGTCACTATTTACAGTTAATAATTGTAGATCCAAAACACATTGTTCCGCCTGCAGTTTTTTCTAAGGATAACAAGAAAAGTTATGTGTGATATAGAAATACAACAGGAATAGACTAACAGTAAGCAAACAAAGTTGACGAGGTAGGCTAAAAAAAGGAATACGATACAGAAGCTGCACGTCATACTTCTGCTTCGAATGCATGCATCATTTTATTCCTCACTTTAGTCTAGGATATGGGTGCAAAGTGTCTCCGAAATGATAATATACAAAGATATGATCAGTACAGTGATCGTTTTCTATATTTGCTAAATATTTATCTGTTAGGAGATGTAAATAAAGCCTAACTTTAATGCAGATTTTGACATCAGGACAAAGGGTAGCTTTTGAGTATCATGGGAACCGTTATATCTTCACAGTCAACGAGGTTGCCGTGGAAGGGCAGGAAAATTCGGCCATTGAAAGAGGCATGCTTACATCTGATTCATACATTGTATTCGAAGCATCCAACTCTAGTGGAATAAAGGTACTATTTTTTAAATGAATGGACTGATAATGTTTTCATGTGTTGTAGCCTTCTCTGCTGTGTCTAGCATTCGTGAGATGAGATAGTGTCCATGGAAATAAGTTATTCTTTGTTCGCAGATTGTGAATCAGCGTGAGGCTGCTAGCAGCAACATTTTCAAGCACAAGGAGTTTAATCTTCAATCACTTGGCATTGGTGGCCTGAGCAATGAATTTGCTGATATTTTTAGGAGAGCTTTCGCTTCTAGGGTTTTCCCTCCACACGTGGCAAGCAAGTAATGTCCTATCGCTTTGTCGTGCCAGATATATAGCATTTATGTGATATGGGTATATATTTTTTCCTTCTTTCTTGATTCTTATCATGGGATTGCTATCTGTATGCATCAGACTGGGCGTAAAGCATGTTAAAGGAATGTTGTTGTATGGCCCCCCTGGTACTGGCAAGACCCTAATGGCTCGTCAGATTGGAAACATGTTAAACGGAAAGGATCCAAAGGTACTATTTCCATTTACTGAAAAAATGTGTAAGATGATCTTATATTATACTTATGACTGTTTCTGTTTCTGCTGACAATGCTTTTGGTTGATTCTATATATATACTAGATCGTAAATGGACCTGAAGTGCTGAGTAAATTTGTTGGTGAGACTGAGAAGAATGTTAGGGACTTATTTGCTGATGCTGAACAAGATCAAAGAACACGAGGTAGGATGGATAATATTGCATCTGGATTTCCAAACAATTTTGTTCTCCGATTTTTATGCACATCTTTTCAAATTATTTCAGGTGATCAAAGTGACTTGCATGTAATCATATTTGATGAGATTGATGCGATTTGTAAGGTGGGTTCTTCCCATACTTTCATATTTGACTTTTTCTCTAATTAGTGTTCAATTTTAGATGTCAAGTATAATTATAAAAACCATGTTATAACCTGTGTTTTCGATTTGCATTTTTTTTCAGTCTAGAGGTTCGACTAGGGATGGTACTGGAGTGCACGATAGCATTGTCAATCAGCTTCTTACAAAGGTTTGATCAACTTTCTAAACTCTTGACGTTTAATTTAACTAAAAATTTAAAGATTGATAAGGTTACTCTATCCCATAAGACACTGAGTTTGGTAAGCTCGATCTTTTTTAGATAGACGGTGTGGAAGCGCTGAATAATGTGTTGCTCATTGGTATGACAAACAGAAAAGATTTACTTGATGAAGCTCTTCTGAGGTGAGTTCATTATTATATCGATCTCGTGGGGTTTTGAATGTCATTAACTGGCTTGTTACATTCATTTTGTTTGCTGAGAGATTTTCTTCAATGTTTGCTCAGGCCTGGTCGTTTGGAAGTCCAAGTGGAAATCAGTCTTCCCGATGAGAATGGTCGTCTACAAATTCTTCAGATTCATACAAATAAGATGAAAGATAATTCTTTTCTAGCACCAGATATCAACTTGCAAGAGCTTGGTATGTTATAAAAATTGTATTTCAGACAAGGACTCGATTAAGTCTAAATGCTTAACGGAAATATCGGAATGGTGGGTTCTGTGTTATGTTTAGTAATCCTAATGGTTTGCATTTTAATTGAGTACAGCTGCACGAACAAAGAACTACAGTGGAGCAGAACTTGAAGGTGTTGTGAAAAGTGCAGTTTCTTATGCTCTAAATCGGCAGCTAAGCCTCGACGATCTTACTAAAACTGTAGATGAAGAGAACATAAAAGTCACGATGGATGATTTTTTGAATGCTCTTCATGAAGTTATTCCTTCATTTGGTGCTTCCATGGACAGCCTTGAACGTTGCAGGTATGAATCAGTGATCTGATGTTCTTTTATATGAATACTTTTTTTTATATCTATCTTTGTTTTACCTTTCATGATAGATAATAAGGTTGATTAGTGAGTAAATTACCTTGATTTTGTTGATATTATAGGCTTTAATTTTTATTATTGGAACTTGTATGTATAACTATAATATTATAAGTTACATTGTAATTTACGCAGACTCAATGGAATAGTTGATTGTGGCCCGAGACACGATCATATCTTCAAAAGAACTATGTTATTAGCAGAGCAAGCTAAAGTTAGCCGAGGTAGTCCACTTGTCACAGTTCTGCTGGAAGGCCCAAGTGGCAGGTAAATCATGGTTTGATAAAAAAAAAGTTAGCACAAGTGTAAGCTGCATCCCAGTTAACCTATTTTTTTTTACTTCTTGGGCAGTGGTAAAACTGCAATGGCAGCTACTGTTGGCATTGGTAGTGATTTCCCGTATGTGAAGATCGTAAGTTTTTCATATAATGATTATATATTCGCTGCATGTAGTTATGTGAAATCGACCTATTTTCTAAAAATTGATTTTATAACTTTGGAATTCTAGGTTTCTGCTGAAGCGATGATTGGTCTCAGCGAAAGCAGTAAATGTGCACAAATTGTCAAGGTTTTTATGCTTCTTCTGATCGACTCGTATAATTAGAGCGAGCGTGTGTAGCTTGCTTGGTTTATAATGCATTTTATAATGAGAAAGCTATTAATTATAGGTATTTGAGGATGCTTACAAGTCAACACTAAGCATTATTGTGCTTGATGATATTGAAAGGTAAGTAACTTGTTGATGTCTTGTATGCAAACATACTCGATCGATTTAAGTGAAATTTGTATATGATGCTGATTAACCTATTCTGTGTAACAGACTTATAGAATACGTCGCCATTGGACCTCGCTTTTCAAACTTGATTTCTCAGACGTTGATGGTCCTTCTAAAGCGCCTTCCTCCAAAGGTCTTTATTATTTTCTCTTTAATATAATATGGTTTTGAAAACAAGATATTGTATCAGATATTATATCGTTCGTGTTATTGTTGTTAACTTTCAGGGTAAAAATATGCTGGTTATCGGTACAACAAGTCAGGTTGGTTTCCTGGGTGATGTTGGCATCTGTGATGCTTTCTCAGTCATTCACACTGTTCCTACGTTGAACACAAAAGATGCTAAAAAGGTATTTTTAGTCCTGATCATCATCTCCATCGCCATAGTGCACATTTGATACTTATGTGCTTTAAAGGGTGCTATCTTCTGTTTCGTCCATTTACTGTTGTAATCTGCTGTTTCAGGTATTGCAGCAAATCAACGTGTTCTCTGAAGATGATGTTGATGTTTTAGCTGAGTCCTTGAATGACGTAAGATTTATGATCCTAAATATAATAACATTGTTTTTGGTAAACATAAATGTATGAATGAGCTAATGGTTACCAAATTTGTGATGGTATTGTAGATGCCACTCAAGAAGCTGTATATGGTCGTCGAGATGGCAGCACAAGGAAAATCTGGTGGAAGTGCTGAAGCTATCTACGCGGGCAAGGAGAAAATTGATATCTCACATTTCTACGAGTGCCTCCAAGATATCGTCCGCTTTTAGTGTGTTGGCGTATGTTTTAATAATATCTACAGAAAACTGAAAAAATTGAAGGCTGGCTTGTATTCGTCCCCTCTATTTGTTCTTTTATGTCACCAAAACTCGATGTTCTCAAAAATGTGTCGTGTCGCATAGGTGTAAAAGTAATTATAAGCTGTTAACTGCTGTAAGTTGTAAGCTGTTAACTGTAAGTTAACATGAGTTATAAGTTGTTAGATAGTTCACTTTACATTTGGTTGATGTAAAAAACGGTGGTTGTTTTCATTAGTGTACGTTAAACACAACAATTTGAATTGAATGAGTAAGATAGAACTTGCATCTACAGGTATTTTATGCTCTGCATCTTAACAAAATAGTTTCAAAGCTTTAGCTCAAATCAGGTCGATCAATGGTTAGTGTGAGATCTATCAGATAAATGTCCCTCTTGATGATATCGCGTAAAATTAATATCACGTGCTGCGTTTTGCAGGCGAGTTCAACGAGGCTGTATTTGGCATGCATACGAAACACGCTAGAGCTACATTATGTCTACGGGTACATAATATTGTGGCACTAGATATAGATGTCGATTATATCATTATAAGTACATTTGAATGGTATCGTTATGCAGTTTTATACTTTGGTTGCATAACGCGTCAAGCGCTTTTCAATTTCAGGAATTGCTCTAATTTCATATTTATATACATGATCAGGGGTATGATATAAGTTTTCTTATTACTAACTACCACTGCGAAGAGATGCAAAAGGAGAAGCTTATCGATTTCATTGTGCAATTCATGGAGGTCAGACTTTGATCAGCTGCATAAAAAACATTAAGTTTCGGCATTTGACATCTTTGTTCATTCACAGGACATCGAGAAAGAGATAAGTGAACTGAAGTTGGCCATGAACACGAGAGGGCGGTTAGTGGCTACTGAATTTCTTAAGCAGTTCATATGAAGTCTGCAAATCGAGTTTCGACCTCTTGAGACAGCTCGTATCTTGTTAGCCATTTACAGCAGTGTAGGAGATAAGATGGAAAGATGTTTCGATTTCTTGTTACCTATTTACTTCTCATAATAAATTTCGTAGATAAGGGGTCACCACTTACCAGTGAACAAAACGATGATTTCCAAATTCCAACACAGCAACGAAGTAACTATATAGCTACGTATATACGAAGAGATGTTGATTTACGAGAGCTATAAACAGTGATCTTGGGCAATTCTCCATCTAATCGAAACCCAAGCTGAAGCTCTCCTTGCTGACATTTTCTTGAGAGATTTTCATGTACAGTGATCTTAGGTGGTTTCCCGTCTAATAATACAACGCATGCAACGCTAAACGACTCACCTTTTTCGACAGCAAACTTCCACTCATTCATACTTATATTGAACCAGTCCTTCTTTGCCTTTGAAGTTGATTTAACTTCTATATATTCCTTGTTATTATCCTTATCTTCAATAACAATATCATACGACAGTCCGGATTCGCCAAACTCATTCACCCATGTCACCGTTTTCTCACCGGCGTTTGCACAAAAGAACTTAAAAGCCTCCTCTTCTCCTGTTCTCCCAGTTATCAAGTGTTGCGGGGTAACTGGACTTGCATCCTTTCCATTTGTATCGACTCCAGAATCTACTTGGTCTTTTGAAGCTTCGATTTTTTCCAAGATCACTGAAGGTGTCATTAATGCAGGGTTTTTTTCAGTAATCCGGTCAGCATCAGTCTTGATTAGTCTTTCTGTAGCATCCCGTCTCATTTTAGCAGTGTCTCTCCCAAATGGGTTAGGTCTTCCATAACCTGGTTGATCTTTGAAGCCAACTTCCGTACCAGAAAAAACTATACTAATTCCAGATTGCGTCTGGTCTTTTAAAGCTTCCTCTTGTTCCAAGATTACTGAAGGCGTCATTGATGCTGGATTCTCTTGAATGATTTGTTTACTGGTACTCTCAGCACAATTATCATATCGTAGTCCATCATTGAAGGCCACAGTTTCTCCATCAGAAACATCCATATATATCCCAGACGGTTGTACATCTTTTTTAGCTGCAGCATCTTCCAACTTTAACGTGCCCATCATTGAGGCTAGCTCTTCTTCCTTGTTCAGGTCACCGTTGCTCTCAATAGATTCTTCACTAACGTGTCTCGTATGATCAGCATTAACTGCTTTTGTCTCTGGTGCATATTCAAACTTCGGTGCGGTTTTCTAATGGGCAGGTGGCCAGTTTGAATCATGTTCCGGTGATGGCATGGACACCAACGACCATTGTGATTCTTCATATGGGAGCTTTTGTATGTTTTGGCTATTTGCAATGAATAATTCCATCTGATCCTCCGTTTTACCAGTTTCGGTCATTGTTGTAATCAATTGAAGGAAATTTGCTAAATAGGATTCGGGAATTCCAGCAAGTAGAATATGAGAAAGTTTCTTAAAGAGCGAGTAAGAATCAGACTCCTGGGTTGCATACAAGAGGTTGTCTTGTAGAAGACAGCTGCACTTGCTTCGTATAGTAGACTGAATACCAAACTTCTTAATGACATTTTTGTAGAACAACTTCTCAACCACAACAATCTTCAGAGAGTTTATGTTGTTGAATTCAGACAGCTTAAGTCGGGAATATTCATTTGGATGGTTGCTGTAAATGTAACGCTGAGTAAATGGGAGAGCCCAGTTTACCAGCGAAGTTTTAAAACTACCATCTCTCAGGCCATCGGGTATTGCTTCACGAGTCACAACCTGCAAAAAGTAATTATGTACATCAAATTTCTAAAGAACATAGTTTCCGATGATATTGTGTGTGTGAGAGAGTACCTTAGAAAGAGAAAGAATTCCGAGTCGCTGAAATAAAACAGAAACCTTAGTCTGAAGTATCCGTTTTTCGGCGTCATTAAGCTCCCCCAAACTTAGAAAATCAATGTTGTTCAAGTTCATGAATTCCTTTCTCAGATCCTCATCGTCACACCAACAGATGAGACCGAAGGACTGATGCAAGGACGGATCAGTGATACCTGGCCTTGAAATTTTCAGATTTTCTCCAAAGTTGGAGAACTGACAGAGCGTCATCAAGAGTTATCGTACTTTTTAAGCCAATGTAATTTGCTAAGTCCACATTGTTAACCTGTTTAAAGACAACAAATAAAAACATAAAGTAGGTTAAAAATGTGACGTGTAAAAAAAACATTGACTAATCACACCCGTCACAGTTTAGAAACATATACTGTAGTACGGTAAAACATGCTACGTGTATTTAAGGGAGTAGATGACCAATTACACGTGTACGATGCAATGACTCTACAAGTCATAATACGAATTGTAAACCTTATACCAGTCAAGACTATGAACACGGGAACACTAATACGGTAATCCTATAAAGTAAGATGCAAAAAATGAAAACCGTAATCAATAGAAGTAAACTACCTTTGGAATAGCATAAGGCGCTCGGTCACCAAAAACTTTGCGCACATTCTGACAGTCATAGTACAAATCCTTAGGAAAGTGAAGTTGATCATCCAAGTTAGAAGCCAACCACGGAACACCCTGAAATATCGTCTTAATTGAAGATTTAAACGCCGTTTTTTTTCCATCAACGTAACCAGAACTCTTACTCTTCTTACTAAAATACTCGACCCATAACGAATCAATCACCTCTAATAAATCCCTACCTCTTTCCCTATCACCGCTCAGCGACACATGTGACAACAAACGCTTCAACTCCTGAGAATCATAATCTAACGTCTTACACTTACGCACATTCTCACGCTTCTCGTAAACCTTTTTCACTATCTTAACAAAATCCGTCACTCCCAGTTTCTCTAAAAACTTTCTCAACTTCGCCTTCCCATCCGGCGCCCCCTTCACAACCGGATGGTCCAAATACCCAACGTCAACCTCGTACCACTTCATACCACTCCCACTCACCAATTTCCCCATATCAATCACATTCCCATACTCCTTCCCAAAATGTATATCCACTTCACCTAATCGCTTACACCCGTCACTAGTCCAAATATATCCGCCTTTTCTCAACCGTGACAATATATCCTCCCTTTCGTTCTCAAAAACAAACAAAAGACACTCGATCATCACTTCCCTATTCTCACCTACACCTATCGCTTCATCACATAAAATCGGCAACATAACTAATTCCAAAACCTCGTGTAAAGAAAAACGCCTAACACCTAACTTAACTAGCATCTTAATCACATTCTCATTCATATTCTCACTATCGCTACTATCTAAAGGCTCGTTATCAACTATACGCAGCTTCGAGTTAACTTTCTCGAAACCGCGAAAGGCGGCTCTATCGACCCCTAACCAAATTTCGCCTTCGGAAAGACACTCGATCATCACTTCCCTACTCTCAACGCCATCAAATAAAAACGGCAATATAACTAGTTCCAAAACGTAGTGTAACGAAAAACGCGTAACACTTAACTTAACTAGCATCTGAGTCACATTTTCTCTAAAACTAACATTACTGTTAAAAAGCTCGTTATCTACTACACGCAGCTTCGAATAAAGCTTCTCGAAACCGCGAAAGACGGCCTTATCGACACCTAACCAAATTACGCCTTTCGAAAGCGAAGTATATCCAACTGAGACTCATTGACTTTAAAGAGCCGGCACATAAGGATGACATAACTCGAATAAGAACATTGGGCCCACACTCTTCAATGCGTAAGGCTTGTGCCAAAGAATCAGTTAAAACCGTATCTTTATTCTGGTACCCAATACCAAAACCAAGATGCTCTTTAATCAAACTTTCAGGCAACAAAGAACGAGCTGCCTCTGTCCAGTTTCTCAGTACTTTACACGAAGGGACCCACTCACCGTTGTTACCTTCTAGAAGCAGACAGTTAGATTTACACAGCTTAGATATAATCTTACTTGGAAGTTGAGAAAAAAAACCATCCACTTCCCCTCCAAGAGGAACGAAGCTCATAAAGACAGAAGCACCCTTTGCCGGATTCTCTTTAAAACAAGGCAGGTTGCAGAATGACTGCTCGGCGCTAACAAACAAATTTGGAAACTCGGATAGCAAAAATTTGTTCCATGGACTATCTTTATTAACTTCTTCCCGTGATGCAGTAAGAACAAAATCCGCTTGGACAATAAATTTCAAACCATAATCCCGTAAAGGGAGAAAGGCAAAAACCCGCTGTTGGTCGAGTTTCAGGATGTAGTTTCCATTACCTGAATCATATTCTAACGTAAGTGCCACTGATATTTCGGTTGTTTCGACATCTTCACGGATATGACTTGATTTTAGTTTACGAGACTCAACAAACCATATCAATTTATCTTTCCCAGTGGAAACATTTACGATACCATTTCCAACAGTTTCTTTCCTCATGACAATGAGGGAATCATCTAAAAGATTTCTGAACTTGATACATTCAAGGCGGTGAAGAAATAGCAAAAGAGATGGATGCAGATCCAAGAACATGGAACTGAGTTTCTCTACCGAAAGATCTTCATTTTTCTTCGATTTGAAAGGAAGCATAATGCATGTATTCCAATGTTTTTCATTTGTCGGATCACTGTGCGAAGAAACCATCTTGCTAAATATATTAATATCACAAGGCGGAACATTTGTTGGCAAAACAAAACCAATTTCACCTTCACTTATGTCAAATTTGATATGAAACCCGTTAGAATGGATTTCCGGAGCATCAGTCACACGGAACACAGATTTGAAGCCGATTCCCTTTTTACCAATATATCCAGCACTACGTTCTTTTTTTGTTGAATTCCCAACATCACAAAGTGCTTTTATGTTTTGAACAGAAAACCCTTGTTCATTATTCAGGACTATAACGCCTGTTTCTTGAAGAATAAACGTCAGAGTAGGCTCCACGTCACATGGGTACGTATTATCATCAGCGTTTTGAATCTAAACATGAGAAAGTGTTGCACAACATAAGATAAACATGAAAAGAATAACATTTAAGCACGTGAAATGGATGTACTTACAAGTTCAAGTAGAAAATGTGAGTCTTGAGAATACAAATCTACAGAAAGACGATGTAGTGCTCTGCCTAAACGAGCATTTTGCTTCTTCAGAATGCTCTCCTCCATAGCCGAGAAAGCTGGATCCAACCCAAACTCTTCTCGCCTAATACTCTCAATAATCTCGGTTGCTTCCTCTTCATTGATATAATTCTTACCTTTTAAGACAATATCATACGCTTGACTCGATCCTTTGACCCCACTGACCTGTTGTGTGGTGACTGTGCCCAAACTTAGCCGATCCATCTCAACTGAAGAGAGTCCAGCATTTAAATCAGAAGAAAGTATACCTTTCCCATGATCGGATTCACCTTTGAAACCAATCTTCATTTCAGAAAACTGTAGATCGATTCCAGAACCTGATTGAGGTTTTAAGGCTTCATCTTCTTCTAATATCACTGAAGGTGTCGTTGAGGCTGGACTTTGTTCAAAGATCCGTTCACCATTACTCGCAATGGAGTCTTTTGTAACTTCATGTCTCATTTTATCAGTATCAGCTGGTTTTGTCTTTGATGTATTACCATACTTCTTAGTAGTAGACTTTCGAGTATTTACTTCAAGTGACAATCCCGAGCTTGTGGTCGGTGTAATCTTATCATCTACAGGCGAAGGCATGGATGATACAGACCACTGTGGTTCTTCATTTGGGAGCAATGGTAGGTTTTGGACATTTGTAACATGAGACTCCAGCTGCTTCTCTGTAAAACCTGATTCTTTCATTGTTGTAATCAGGTCAAGGAAACTTGCCAAGGGCGATTCCGGAATTCCGGCAGCTAGTCTCGGGTTCGATCACTCGGTCAAGGAAACCCTTTGTTGAATATTATCCAGGGGTTCGATCACTCGGTCAACTCAGTCGAGTCACTAAGTCATGTGATCGACCACTTGGTCGAGTCATCGGGTCACGGCTACGACCTCCAGATAAATTTGGTCGAATCACTGGTTCACTAATACAACCATCAGGCCAACTCGACCGAGTCACCGGGTCAAGAGATCGACCATGGGGCTGACTGATCGAGCCGTCGAGTCACGGGCCTATCCGGTCGAGTCATTAGGTCAATCCAGTTGAGTCAATGATTTAGTAATTCGAGCACCAAATAAACTTAAACATATCACCAAGTAGCAAAATTGACCGTTGAGTCAACTTGATCGAGTCGTCAGTTCACGAATTTGACTCCGTATTTTTTGACCTCAATATCTTCAACTTGCCGCTTATTTTTACAGCTCACTTTTCTACTCCCGCTTACATTTAGCGCCTAAATATTTACTTTTTCATTTGTCGGTCCATTCAACTTTCATTCCCCTATTTTTTGTCCATATATTATCTATTACCCAACATATAACTCACGTAAACCACTTACCAAGTATTAATTCAACAAGCTCACCAATACAAAATATACTTACTTAGAGCACAGGGTGTGGTTTGGTGCCGTCGTGCTGAGCCGTGGGAAAACACCAACTTTTTCAAGGGGTGTGGTGTGTGGTGGGTAAATGATCCCACCACATCAGGAACACGAAAACACCACATTTGAGGCTCCCTGGTTGGCTTGAGCCGTGGTGTTTTTGTGGGACCCACTACTTATTAAAAAAAAAAAAAATTAAAAACAAAATTATAAAAAATTTATAAAACAAATTTATTAAACATTTCATTAAAATTAAAAAAAAGTACATAAATTAAAAAAAATACGAAAATTAAAAAAAAAAATTACAAAAAAAAAAAAAATATTACAAATATAAAAAAAAGTACATTTATTGCTCTTCTTCTTGATTCCACAAGTGTTCAACAAGGTCGTATCGAAGGTCTTCGTGCGTTGCTCTATCCCGAAGTTCTTTTGTTTTCATTTGTTGTCTTTCGCATCGTTCGACCCAAGTACGTGTAATGTTGGGTTCCGGAGAAACGTACATGTGCATATATTCACTTATATCGAACTTTTGGTCTTTCAATATCATGTTGTGTAATATAATGCAAGTGTACATAATTCTCCTAATGACGTTCATTTGATACGCTCGTGCCGGTTGTTGTATAATTCCCCACCGACCTTGTAGCACACCAAATGCTCTTTCAACATCTTTTCTTGCACTTTCTTGAACCTTCTTAAACTTCAATGTTTTTGCATCCCTAGCGACACTAAAAGCTTTGACAAAAGTAGACCATTGTGGATAAATACCATCCGCTAAATAATAACCTTTGTTATAAGTATTCCCGTTGACTTCAAACGGAGTTTCTGGAGCTCTATCGGCTAGAAGGTCATCAAATAACGGTGAACCATTTAACACATTAAGGTCGTTATTTGCACCTGGTACCCCAAAATATGCATGCCAAAACCATAATTGTTGATCGGCTACGGCCTCAAGCATTATAGTCGGGTATTTTTTACATCTATTTTTAAATTGACCATGTAACGCCTTGGGGCATTTAACCCATTCCCAATGCATACAATCTATGCTCCCTAGCATTCCCGGAAGACCGTGTTTCTTCTCATGTAAATCATATACATGTTGGACATCCGCTAAATTAGGTTTTCTCAAATATTCTTCAACATACAATATGTATATGCATTTAGTAAAATGCCATAAGCATTCACGGGAACAACGTGCCGCACATTGCAAATACTCGTCAAATGCATCGGGGCTTGAACCATATGCCAATTGGCGTATGGTGGATGTACATTTCAAACGAGTAGAAAACCCCAAACGACCCGTTGCATCTACACGTTGCTTAAAAAAATGGAAGTATTCGGGCAACGGGTCGGCATTATAATTTTGTATATCACTAACAATTTTATTAAATAAAGTGGAGCTCATACGATACCTTCGTCGAAAATATTCTTCCGGATATATAGGTGGCGTATCTTCATCCCCAAAATAATCTCGTTGTAGTTTTTCTTCCGCCAATTCTCTTTCACGTGGAATGTAGCGTCTTGTATACGAGTTTCTTTCGTCTTCAACTTCGTCTATTCGATCTAAATAATCGATGTATTGCGTGTAATTATTCATATCAAGTGTGGAGTAATACTCATACATATCGGGAATGTCTTCCATTTTAAACTAGTGTGTGTATATAATTGTTGAGGTGAAATTGGTGAATTGTATGTGATTTATAGGTGAAAATGGGAGTTTTATAGGTAAAAAATTAGGTTTTTTTTGAAAAAAACGGACCTCAAACGGTCAAAAAATCAATTCCAACGGTCAAAAAATCAATTCCAACGGCTATAAATTTTTTCAAAAAAAAAATAAAAAAAAATAAAAAAAATAAAATAAATAAATATGCACGAAAACGCGAGACACGAAAACGCGAGACCGGGTACGGTCTCGCGTTTTCGTGTCTCGCGTTTTCGTGCGAAAACGCGCGCCGTCCCCTCGGCGCGAGGCACGAAAACGCCAAGTGGGGTGTGGTTTCTCGCGCCGTCGGGTCGCGTTTTCGCACGGCGCGAGGAAAAAAATGCCGTACCCTGTGCTCTTAACCAATAAGATTTCTTAGTTTACTTAACCAATACGTCATCCTAACCTGTACAATATATATATATATATATATAAAATCACATACAGTAAAACTTTACTGTAAAAACCAACCAAAATCATTCCGTAAGAAACAATGTCGATGATGATGTCCGTAAGAAAGACTCCGGAGGGGAATCATCTAGCCTTTGATAATAAGGCCTATTGTTCACCTTCCGATCTCCCTCAGTTTTATGTCCCTGGATCGTCTCATCTCGCTTTCGCCCTCGTTGCAGATGTCTTCGTTTTATCCATAACATATCCTTTTTTTTTTTTACTTACTATCTCATTCAGTTTAGCTCTTGTGTTACTTCTCTTCTGTTTTTTTTTAGGAGTCCAAGTCATTATGTTGTTATACTTAACTGAAACACACTCCGCATGATACATTACAAAGTGGACAACTCGGGCTAAATGATATCCAGCGACGTCATGCTAGAATTTCTCTTAGCGACTCTGTGCCTGTTAGCAGGTATGTTACTCTAGCGTAGTGAATAACTTTTTGCGATGATTCTCATGTGCCAACCGCGTTATAGGTTTATTCCGCCTCAAGATTTCAACATTGCGTTGCTTACACTTGAGTTGGAGTTTCACAAGAAAAGGAATAGAGAGGAGCAGCAGGTATTTCTCCTTCTTCTTATTGATACATTAACGTTAGACGTGGCAAAATGGGCGGGCTAAACGGGCAAAGAAATACTAAGACACAAAACTACAGTTGAAAAGAATAAAAAAGTTTCAGAAAAAGGTTATTGAGCGCAAATACACCCGATCCAATCTTGAGTGACAGTTGCACCAGATACAAAATTTTGGCAAATTGAAACAATATATGAATAACTTAAGGATACCGAGATTCAAAAAAAGTTTGACACCCAAATTGAAAATATAAAAGATCTTGATAGAAATAAATACCCAACCGTAAATATGTGGTTAAAACATTGTCAAAGTGTTGGAATTTATAGGTGTAGCCCAGGAATTTTGTGAATTTGTGTAATATTAATACGGTAAAAAATACCCGACCATCATACCCATTAATTTTTTTCCTAGAAATAAAACAGGCAGTCCATTCCGCCCATGATTTTTGAAAAAAGGGAAATTTGATTTTCGGGTATGGTTTGCCAGCTCTAGTTAAGTTGCATATCAACTACTTGCTTTGTGATTGCACTTTTCGTTTTTAATTATGTGTTTGTATCTATTACAGGTTGATGCAGTCCTTTTAGCCCAACAGCTTCGAAAAATATTTGCAAACCAGGTACGACTATGTTGTTCATATATACATTTGCAAGTCACCATTCGCTTTAAAAAGAAAATACAGATTTAGAAAGGTCACTATTTACAGTTAATAATTGTAGATCCAAAACACGTACATTGTTCCGCCTGCAGTTTTTTCTAAGGATAACAAGAAAAGTTGGGATGTGTGATATAGAAATACAACAGGAATAGACTAACAGTAAGCAAACAAAGTGGACGAGGTAGGCTAAAAAAAGGAATACGGTACAGTATGTTTAAAGAGCTTGTAGTTAGGCTAACTCCTGCGTGACCAGATTACTAGCGACGTCTTCCTTTAATTACCTCATGATACTGTGCCTGGCCTTTTTCTTCACTAACATCAAATTCTTCGCAATGGTCCCAAGAAGACATTCTGCCGCTTGAGTGTCATTGCACGACTCTACCCACTAACCACTAATATTTTCCGTTCTAAAGAAGCGATGGTAGATTCATTAACTTCCTCTATGTGGTTCAGTGGATGTCACCCAACAGCCTCCAAACTTATTCTTCATTTATGATTATACATTGCAATGTCATCAGACCAAATCAATATCAAATGGATGAGGTTTTCCCTGTTCAGGTTACCCGGGGAGGGCAAGTCTTTTGACTCAAACGTACGCGACCTAACTGCGGTATCCCCTTGACTGTTCCCGGCCCTTCCCTGGCTACCCTTAAGTATGTACCTAGTGAGGTTCGAATTCTTTACCTCTTGTGAGGAAGTCAAGTGCCTTACTGCTAACCATTTGGTGGTGGTTAGTCCACATCAATATTCACATTTCTATTATGCACAATTGCGCATCCTGTGTAACAGGTTCTTTTGCTGGCTTGACGTTCACATTATCTAATATGCTGCACGTCATACTTCTGCTTCGGATGCGTCATTTTATTCCTCACTTTAGACTAGGATATGGGTGCAAAGTGTCTCAGAAATGATAATATACAAAGATATAATCAGTACAGTGATCGTTTTCTATTTTTGCTAAATATTTATCTGTTAGGAGATGTAAGTAAAGCCTAACTTTAATGCAGATTTTGACATCAGGACAAAGGGTAGCTTTTGAGTATCATGGGAACCGTTATATCTTCACAGTCAACGAGGTTGCCGTGGAAGGGCAGGAAAATTCGGCCATTGAAAGAGGCATGCTTACATCTGATTCATACATTGTATTCGAAGCACCCAACTCTAGTGGAATTAAGGTACTATTTTCTAAATGAATGGACTGATAATGTTTTCATGTGTTGTAGCCTTCTCTGCTGTGTCTAGCATTCGTGAGATGAGATAGTGTCCATGGCAATAAGTTATTCTTTGTTCGCAGATTGTGAATCAGCGTGAGGCTGCTAGTAGCAACATTTTCAAGCACAAGGAGTTTAATCTTCAATCACTTGGCATTGGTGGCCTGAGCAATGAATTTGCTGATATTTTTAGGAGAGCTTTCGCTTCTAGGGTTTTCCCTCCACACGTGGCAAGCAAGTAATGTCCTATCGCTTTGTCATGCCAGATAACATTTCTTTCTTTCTTGATTCTTATCATGGGATTGCAATCTGTATGCATCAGACTGGGCGTAAAGCATGTTAAAGGAATGCTGTTGTATGGCCCCCCTGGTACTGGCAAGACCCTAATGGCTCGTCAGATTGGAAACATGTTAAACGGAAAGGATCCAAAGGTACTTATTTGCATGTGGTATTCTGTTCTCTCTCGATCTGTTATTATCATGGGACTGAATCTACATTATCTTTAAATGTCAAATGATGAAATTATAAATATAAATTTGGTTAAAAATGTGTAAGATGATCTTATATTACACTTATGACTGTTTCTGTTTCTGCTGACAATGCTTTTGGTTGATTCTATATACTAGATCGTAAATGGACCTGAAGTGCTGAGTAAATTTGTTGGTGAGACTGAGAAGAATGTTAGGGACTTATTTGCTGATGCTGAACAAGATCAAAGAACACGAGGTAGGATGGATAATATTGCATCTGGATTTCCAAACAATTTTGTTCTCCGATTTTTATGCACATCTTTTCAAAATATTTCAGGTGATCATAGTGACTTGCATGTAATCATATTTGATGAAATTGATGCGATTTGTAAGGTGGGTTCTTCCCATACTTTCATATTTGACTTTGTCTCTAATTAGTGTTCAATTTTAGATGTCAAGTATAATTATAAAAACCATGTTATGTTCGACTAGGGATGGTACTGGAGTGCACGATAGCATTGTCAATCAGCTTCTTACAAAGGTTTGATCAACTTTCTAAACTGTTGACGTTTAATTTAACTAAAAATTTAAAGATTGGATAAGGCTACTCTATCCCATAAGACACTGAGTTTGGTAAGCTCGATCTTTTTTAGATAGACGGTGTGGAAGCGCTGAATAATGTGTTGCTCATTGGTATGACAAACAGAAAAGATTTGCTTGATGAAGCTCTTCTGAGGTGAGTTCATTATTATATCTCGTGGGGTTTTGAATGTCATTAGCTAGCTTGTTACATTCATTTTGTTTGCTGAGAGATTTCTTTAATGTTTGCTCAGGCCTGGTCGTTTGGAAGTCCAAGTGGAAATCAGTCTTCCCGATGAGAATGGTCGTCTACAAATTCTTCAGATTCATACAAATAAGATGAAAGATAATTCTTTTCTAGCACCGGATATCAACTTGCAAGAGCTTGGTATGTTGTGATTCATACTTAAGATTATATAAAAATTGCATTTCAGACAAGGACTCGATTAAGTCTAAATGCTTAACGGAAATATCGGAATGGTGGGTTCTGTGTTATGTTTAGTAATCCTAATGGTTTGCATTTTAATTGAGTACAGCTGCACGAACAAAGAACTACAGTGGAGCAGAACTTGAAGGTGTTGTGAAAAGTGCAGTTTCTTATGCTCTAAATCGGCAGCTAAGCCTCGAGGATCTTACTAAAACGGTAGATGAAGAGAACATAAAAGTCACGATGGATGACTTTTTGAATGCTCTTCATGAAGTTATTCCTTCATTTGGTGCTTCCATGGACAGCCTTGAACGTTGCAGGTATGAATCAGTGATCTGATGTTCTTTTATATGAATACTTTTTTTTTATATCTATCTTTGTTGATATTATAGGCTTTAATTTTTATTATTGGAACTTGTATGTATAACTATAATATTATAAGTTACATTGTTACGCAGACTCAATGGAATAGTTGATTGTGGACCGAGACACGATCATATCTTCAAAAGAACTATGTTATTAGCAGAGCAAGCTAAAGTTAGCCGAGGTAGTCCACTTGTCACTGTTCTTCTGGAAGGCCCAAGTGGCAGGTAAATCATGGTTTGATAAAAAAAAGTTAGCACAAGTGTAAGCTGCATCCCATTTAACCTATTTTTTTTACTTCTTGGGCAGTGGTAAAACTGCAATGGCAGCTACTGTTGGCATTGGTAGTGATTTCCCCTATGTGAAGATCGTAAGTTTTTCATATAATGATTATATATTCGCTGCGTGTAGTTATGTGAAATCGACCTATTTTCTAAACATTGATTTTATAACTTTGGAATTCTAGGTTTCTGCTGAAGCGATGATTGGTCTCAGCGAAAGCAGTAAATGTGCACAAATTGTCAAGGTTTTATGCTTCTTCTGACCGACTCGTATAATTAGAGCGAGCGTGTGTAGCTTGCTTGGTTTATAATGTATTTTATAATGAGAAAGCTATTAATTATAGGTATTTGAGGATGCTTACAAGTCAACACTAAGCATTATTGTGCTTGATGATATTGAAAGGTAAGTAACTTGTTGATGTCTTGTATGCAAACATACTCGATCGATTTAAGTGAAATTTGTATATGATGCTGATTAACCTATTCTGTGTAACAGACTTATAGAATATGTCGCCATTGGACCTCGCTTTTCAAACTTGATTTCTCAGACGTTGATGGTCCTTCTAAAGCGCCTTCCTCCAAAGGTCTTTATTATTTTCTCTTTAATATAATATGGTTTTGAAAACAAGATATTGTATCAGATATTATATCGTTCGTGTTATTGTTGTTAACTTTCAGGGTAAAAATATGCTGGTTATCGGTACAACAAGTCAGGTTGGTTTCCTGGGTGACGTTGGCATCTGTGATGCTTTCTCAGTCATTCACACTGTTCCTACGTTGAACACAGAAGATGCTAAAAAGGTATTTTTAGTCCTGATCATCATCTCCATCGCCATAGTGCACATTTGATACTTTAAAGGGTGCTATCTTCTGTTTCGTCCATTTACTGTAGTAATCTGCTGTTTCAGGTATTGCAGCAAATCAACGTGTTCTCTGAAGATGATGTTGATGCTGCAGCTGAGTCCTTGAATGATGTAAGATTTATGATCCTAAATATAATAACATTGTTTTTGGTAAACATAAATGTATGAATGAGCTAATGGTTACCAAATTTGTGATGGTATTGTAGATGCCACTCAAGAAGCTGTATATGGTCGTCGAGATGGCAGCACAAGGAAAATTTGGGGGAAGTGCTGAAGCTATCTACTCGGGCAAGGAGAAAATTGATATCTCACATTTCTACGAGTGCCTCCAAGATATCGTCCGCTTTTAGTGTGTTGGCGTATGTTTTAATAATATCTACAGAAAACTGAAAAAATTGAAGGCTGGCTTGTATTCGTCTTCGTCCCCTCTATTTGTTCTTTTATGTCACCAAAACTCGATGTTCTAAAAAATGTGTCGTTCGCAAAGGTGTAAAAGCAGTTGTAAGCTGTTAACTGTAAGCTATAAAGTGGTGTTAACATGAGTTATAAGTTGTATTGTTTTTTAATAAAAGTGTTTGGTAAATTAGCTTTTAACTATTAAATTAAGATGTAAAATACTTAAAATGATATATTTAAATAAATTATGATATAGTTAGTGGGTATATTAGTAATTTAAAATTTTAACAGTTGTTTACAATTTTAAAAACTCTATGAATCAGCTTTTATTGAAGAAATAAAAAACTAACGGCTCTAAAAACTTATTATATCAGACAAAACTACTTATTTTAGAAGAGATTATTTTTTAAACAAAAAGCTATCACTTCAAAAACAAGCTTCAACTAAAACAAGCTTCAAAAATGCTCTTGCCAAACATAGCCTAAATCTTTTTTTATTTGGGTATTTTGGAAAGTGCACAACAGAAGATAGCTACGAAGAAGATAGCTACGAAGAGGAGGATTCTCGGCTACTCCAAACTCATTCACTGTTTTAGATGCCTGTGATGGAGAACTCTCAGTTGATAACTGTAGCAACAATAGAAGATAGCTACGAAGAGGAGGATTCTCGGCTACTCCAAACTCATTCACAAAGAAATACTGAAGGCCGGGATAAACATTACATAACATCTTGCTAAACGGCCGCTGAGTCGCAGGTTGGCCAAATTGAGGATGGGTTGACTTTGCTTGTTCCATTGAAGAAATGATAGAATCATGCCAATATACGTCAGTCGAAGATAAGAATAAACCAGATACCACTTCATTTGTGGAACCAAATGAACAAGGAACAAATATGAAAGCTTGTGAATGCAAATTCTCGACTATCTTCTGCTTTGAGGTGCTCATTTCATTCCATATATACGTGTAGAACTTGGACATTTGAGAAATTCTGGTAAACGATATAAAAGATATAAATAAGTTAGTATAAAAACCTTAGTTGTTAATATAACTCTTTTCATGGTTCAGATCAGTCCAGTTCAAACCCAGAAACCGTAGCTTTTTCAAACTTGAAACATTGCTATTTAGATTTTTATATTATATGACACACATACTCGTCGTATTAAGTAAAACAGTGGATACCTGGCTCTGAAAGGTTTTTCAGATCTTCTCCAAGCTTCAAGAACAGATAAAGCGTCATCAAGATAGACTGTATTCTTCAAACCGATATCATTCAGCAACTTCACATTGTTAACCTTTATAAGAACAAAAAATATGGAGTATATTAGTGCAGTAGCTGATCCATCTCGTGCACATTATAAACAGAAAAAAAAAATCAATCCACATATCAAATAAAGTAAACCAACCTTTGGAATACAGTATGGTGCGTTATCACCAAGAACAGCATTGACCGCTTCACAGTTGTGGAACAACTCGTAAGGAAAGTGAAGTTGATCATCCATACTAGAAGCTAACCACCGAAAACCATGAAGGATTCTTATCACAAATGAGTTAAACAGCTTATATTGGCCATTCGTGCTACAGAAAGCTGTAAGCTTATCGCTAGAATAATCATCCCATAGTGTATCAAGTACCTTTAAGAGATATTCGCACTTTTCTCTGTCACATTTTGATGAAACATGTGACAACAAATGCCATAATTCCTGAGACTCGTAATCTGTGACAGTGGCTCCTGGATATATACATTCATCTAACATCATATTCTTGAGGAAGGTACGAGGTATCTCCTCAATCCACTTTTCCACCTTCGTTATTTTCACAAAATCTGTGACTCCTAATTCCAGCAAGAATTTTTTCAATTTTTGACGTTGCTGCAGGTGAGAATTTGTATACTGCGTGTTCCAGATAACTCTTATCGATCTCAAACCAAATCATATCAGTCCCACTAACCAACTTACTTATATCAATTATATTCCCGAATTCTTTACTGAAATGAATCGGCACATCAGCAAGTCGTTTGTAACCATGATTTGTTGAAATAAAAGCATAGTTTCGTAAATGTGAGAGTATGTTCTCCTTTTCTCCAAGACACTCGTGACAAGATGTCTCTAGGTGAAACATAATGAAAGAAAGTAACTCGGTTATCAATCCTGTATTTTCTTTCATATATATTTCATTAGAAATGGTTGGTAAGAAGTGCTTTTTTAAAACGTCATGTTCACAAAACCGCTTAACACCAACTTTGTAAAGCATCTGAGTTACATTTTCGGCATGAGAATCGCTTAAGAGTGCTGGATTGACAACTCGAAGTTTGGTGTACAGTTTCCCGAAAGCTTCAAAGCGATGATCGGGATCCGGATCCGTATGCAACCAAATTGGACCATCCTGAATAGAGGCATAAGTACCATCCACGAGTGGAATAAAACGTAATTGGTAAAGAGAACATGACTTAAGCCTGAATCCCATTACTCGACATCAAAAACAAGACATTTAGCCAAGAAGATATCCAACTGAGACCCATTGACTTTAAAGAGCCGGCACATAAGGATGACATAACTCGAATAAGAACATTGGGCCCACACTCTTCAATGCGTAAGGCTTGTGCCAACGAATCAGTCAAAACCGTATCTTTATTCAGGTACCCAATACCAAAACCAAGATGCTCTTTAATCAAACTTTCAGGCAACAAAGAACGAGCTGCCTCTGTCCAGTTTCTCAGTACTTTACACGAAGGGACCCACTCACCGTTGTTACCTTCTAGAAGCAGACAGTTAGATTTACACAGCTTAGATATAATCTTACTTGGAAGTTGAGAAAAAAAACCATCCACTTCCCCTCCAAGAGGAACGAAGCTCATAAAGACAGAAGCACCCTTTGCCGGATTCTCTTTAAAACAAGGCAGGTTGCAGAATGACTGCTCGGCGCTAACAAACAAATTTGGAAACTCGGATAGCAAAAATTTGTTCCATGGACTATCTTTATTAACTTCTTCCCGTGATGCAGTAAGAACAAAATCCGCTTGGACAATAAATTTCAAACCATAATCCCGTAAAGGGAGAAAGGCAAAAACCCGCTGTTGGTCGAGTTTCAGGATGTAGTTTCCATTACCTGAATCATATTCTAACGTAAGTGCCACTGATATTTCGGTTGTTTCGACATCTTCACGGATATGACTTGATTTTAGTTTACGAGACTCAACAAACCATATCAATTTATCTTTCCCAGTGGAAACATTTACGATACCATTTCCAACAGTTTCTTTCCTCATGACAATGAGGGAATCATCTAAAAGATTTCTGAACTTGATACATTCAAGGCGGTGAAGAAATAGCAAAAGAGATGTATGCAGATCCAAGAACATGGAACTGAGTTTCTCTACCGAAAGATCTTCATTTTTCTTCGATTTGAAAGGAAGCATAATGCATGTATTCCAATGTTTTTCATTTGTCGGATCACTGTGCGAAGAAACCATCTTGCTAAATATATTAATATCACAAGGCGGAACATTTGTTGGCAAAACAAAACCAATTTCACCTTCACTTATGTCAAATTTGATATGAAACCCGTTAGAATGGATTTCCGGAGCATCAGTCACACGGAACACAGATTTGAAGCCGATTCCCTTTTTACCAATATATCCAGCACTACGTTCTTTTTTTGTTGAATTCCCAACATCACAAAGTGCTTTTATGTTTTGAACAGAAAACCCTTGTTCATTATTCAGGACTATAACGCCTGTTTCTTGAAGAATAAACGTCAGAGTAGGCTCCACGTCACATGGGTACGTATTATCATCAGCGTTTTGAATCTAAACATGAGAAAGTGTTGCACAACATAAGATAAACATGAAAAGAATAACATTTAAGCACGTGAAATGGATGTACTTACAAGTTCAAGTAGAAAATGTGAGTCTTGAGAATACAAATCTACAGAAAGACGATGTAGTGCTCTGCCTAAACGAGCATTTTGCTTCTTCAGAATGCTCTCCTCCATAGCCGAGAAAGCTGGATCCAACCCAAACTCTTCTCGCCTAATACTCTCAATAATCTCGGTTGCTTCCTCTTCATTGATATAATTCTTACCTTTTAAGACAATATCATACGCTTGACTCGATCCTTTGACCCCACTGACCTGTTGTGTGGTGACTGTGCCCAAACTTAGCCGATCCATCTCAACTGAAGAGAGTCCAGCATTTAAATCAGAAGAAAGTATACCTTTCCCATGATCGGATTCACCTTTGAAACCAATCTTCATTTCAGAAAACTGTAGATCGATTCCAGAACCTGATTGAGGTTTTAAGGCTTCATCTTCTTCTAATATCACTGAAGGTGTCGTTGAGGCTGGACTTTGTTCAAAGATCCGTTCACCATTACTCGCAATGGAGTCTTTTGTAACTTCATGTCTCATTTTATCAGTATCAGCTGGTTTTGTCTTTGATGTATTACCATACTTCTTAGTAGTAGACTTTCGAGTATTTACTTCAAGTGACAATCCCGAGCTTGTGGTCGGTGTAATCTTATCATCTACAGGCGAAGGCATGGATGATACAGACCACTGTGGTTCTTCATTTGGGAGCAATGGTAGGTTTTGGACATTTGTAACATGAGACTCCAGCTGCTTCTCTGTAAAACCTGATTCTTTCATTGTTGTAATCAGGTCAAGGAAACTTGCCAAGGGCGATTCCGGAATTCCGGCAGCTAGTCTCGGGTTCGATCACTCGGTCAAGGAAACCCTTTGTTGAATATTATCCAGGGGTTCGATCACTCGGTCAACTCAGTCGAGTCACTAAGTCATGTGATCGACCACTTGGTCGAGTCATCGGGTCACGGCTACGACCTCCAGATAAATTTGGTCGAATCACTGGTTCACTAATACAACCATCAGGCCAACTCGACCGAGTCACCGGGTCAAGAGATCGACCATGGGGCTGACTGATCGAGCCGTCGAGTCACGGGCCTATCCGGTCGAGTCATTAGGTCAATCCAGTTGAGTCAATGATTTAGTAATTCGAGCACCAAATAAACTTAAACATATCACCATGTAGCAAAATTGACCGTTGAGTCAACTTGATCGAGTCGTCAGTTCACGAATTTGACTCCGTATTTTTTGACCTCAATATCTTCAACTTGCCGCTTATTTTTACAGCTCACTTTTCTACTCCCGCTTACATTTAGCGCCTAAATATTTACTTTTTCATTTGTCGGTCCATTCAACTTTCATTCCCCTATTTTTTGTCCATATATTATCTATTACCCAACATATAACTCACGTAAACCACTTACCAAGTATTAATTCAACAAGCTCACCAATACAAAATATACTTACTTAGAGCACAGGGTGTGGTTTGGTGCCGTCGTGCTGAGCCGTGGGAAAACACCAACTTTTTCAAGGGGTGTGGTGTGTGGTGGGTAAATGATCCCACCACATCAGGAACACGAAAACACCACATTTGAGGCTCCCTGGTTGGCTTGAGCCGTGGTGTTTTTGTGGGACCCACTACTTATTAAAAAAAAAAAAAATTAAAAACAAAATTATAAAAAATTTATAAAACAAATTTATTAAACATTTCATTAAAATTAAAAAAAAGTACATAAATTAAAAAAAATACGAAAATTAAAAAAAAAAATTACAAAAAAAAAAAAATATTACAAATATAAAAAAAAGTACATTTATTGCTCTTCTTCTTGATTCCACAAGTGTTCAACAAGGTCGTATCGAAGGTCTTCGTGCGTTGCTCTATCCCGAAGTTCTTTTGTTTTCATTTGTTGTCTTTCGCATCGTTCGACCCAAGTACGTGTAATGTTGGGTTCCGGAGAAACGTACATGTGCATATATTCACTTATATCGAACTTTTGGTCTTTCAATATCATGTTGTGTAATATAATGCAAGTGTACATAATTCTCCTAATGACGTTCATTTGATACGCTCGTGCCGGTTGTTGTATAATTCCCCACCGACCTTGTAGCACACCAAATGCTCTTTCAACATCTTTTCTTGCACTTTCTTGAACCTTCTTAAACTTCAATGTTTTTGCATCCCTAGCGACACTAAAAGCTTTGACAAAAGTAGACCATTGTGGATAAATACCATCCGCTAAATAATAACCTTTGTTATAAGTATTCCCGTTGACTTCAAACGGAGTTTCTGGAGCTCTATCGGCTAGAAGGTCATCAAATAACGGTGAACCATTTAACACATTAAGGTCGTTATTTGCACCTGGTACCCCAAAATATGCATGCCAAAACCATAATTGTTGATCGGCTACGGCCTCAAGCATTATAGTCGGGTATTTTTTACATCTATTTTTAAATTGACCATGTAACGCCTTGGGGCATTTAACCCATTCCCAATGCATACAATCTATGCTCCCTAGCATTCCCGGAAGACCGTGTTTCTTCTCATGTAAATCATATACATGTTGGACATCCGCTAAATTAGGTTTTCTCAAATATTCTTCAACATACAATATGTATATGCATTTAGTAAAATGCCATAAGCATTCACGGGAACAACGTGCCGCACATTGCAAATACTCGTCAAATGCATCGGGGCTTGAACCATATGCCAATTGGCGTATGGTGGATGTACATTTCAAACGAGTAGAAAACCCCAAACGACCCGTTGCATCTACACGTTGCTTAAAAAAATGGAAGTATTCGGGCAACGGGTCGGCATTATAATTTTGTATATCACTAACAATTTTATTAAATAAAGTGGAGCTCATACGATACCTTCGTCGAAAATATTCTTCCGGATATATAGGTGGCGTATCTTCATCCCCAAAATAATCTCGTTGTAGTTTTTCTTCCGCCAATTCTCTTTCACGTGGAATGTAGCGTCTTGTATACGAGTTTCTTTCGTCTTCAACTTCGTCTATTCGATCTAAATAATCGATGTATTGCGTGTAATTATTCATATCAAGTGTGGAGTAATACTCATACATATCGGGAATGTCTTCCATTTTAAACTAGTGTGTGTATATAATTGTTGAGGTGAAATTGGTGAATTGTATGTGATTTATAGGTGAAAATGGGAGTTTTATAGGTAAAAAATTAGGTTTTTTTTGAAAAAAACGGACCTCAAACGGTCAAAAAATCAATTCCAACGGTCAAAAAATCAATTCCAACGGCTATAAATTTTTTCAAAAAAAAATAAAAAAAAATAAAAAAAATAAAATAAATAAATATGCACGAAAACGCGAGACACGAAAACGCGAGACCGGGTACGGTCTCGCGTTTTCGTGTCTCGCGTTTTCGTGCGAAAACGCGCGCCGTCCCCTCGGCGCGAGGCACGAAAACGCCAAGTGGGGTGTGGTTTCTCGCGCCGTCGGGTCGCGTTTTCGCACGGCGCGAGGAAAAAAATGCCGTACCCTGTGCTCTTAACCAATAAGATTTCTTAGTTTACTTAACCAATACGTCATCCTAACCTGTACAATATATATATATATATATATAAAATCACATACAGTAAAACTTTACTGTAAAAACCAACCAAAATCATTCCGTAAGAAACAATGTCGATGATGATGTCCGTAAGAAAGACTCCGGAGGGGAATCATCTAGCCTTTGATAATAAGGCCTATTGTTCACCTTCCGATCTCCCTCAGTTTTATGTCCCTGGATCGTCTCATCTCGCTTTCGCCCTCGTTGCAGATGTCTTCGTTTTATCCATAACATATCCTTTTTTTTTTTTACTTACTATCTCATTCAGTTTAGCTCTTGTGTTACTTCTCTTCTGTTTTTTTTTAGGAGTCCAAGTCATTATGTTGTTATACTTAACTGAAACACACTCCGCATGATACATTACAAAGTGGACAACTCGGGCTAAATGATATCCAGCGACGTCATGCTAGAATTTCTCTTAGCGACTCTGTGCCTGTTAGCAGGTATGTTACTCTAGCGTAGTGAATAACTTTTTGCGATGATTCTCATGTGCCAACCGCGTTATAGGTTTATTCCGCCTCAAGATTTCAACATTGCGTTGCTTACACTTGAGTTGGAGTTTCACAAGAAAAGGAATAGAGAGGAGCAGCAGGTATTTCTCCTTCTTCTTATTGATACATTAACGTTAGACGTGGCAAAATGGGCGGGCTAAACGGGCAAAGAAATACTAAGACACAAAACTACAGTTGAAAAGAATAAAAAAGTTTCAGAAAAAGGTTATTGAGCGCAAATACACCCGATCCAATCTTGAGTGACAGTTGCACCAGATACAAAATTTTGGCAAATTGAAACAATATATGAATAACTTAAGGATACCGAGATTCAAAAAAAGTTTGACACCCAAATTGAAAATATAAAAGATCTTGATAGAAATAAATACCCAACCGTAAATATGTGGTTAAAACATTGTCAAAGTGTTGGAATTTATAGGTGTAGCCCAGGAATTTTGTGAATTTGTGTAATATTAATACGGTAAAAAATACCCGACCATCATACCCATTAATTTTTTTCCTAGAAATAAAACAGGCAGTCCATTCCGCCCATGATTTTTGAAAAAAGGGAAATTTGATTTTCGGGTATGGTTTGCCAGCTCTAGTTAAGTTGCATATCAACTACTTGCTTTGTGATTGCACTTTTCGTTTTTAATTATGTGTTTGTATCTATTACAGGTTGATGCAGTCCTTTTAGCCCAACAGCTTCGAAAAATATTTGCAAACCAGGTACGACTATGTTGTTCATATATACATTTGCAAGTCACCATTCGCTTTAAAAAGAAAATACAGATTTAGAAAGGTCACTATTTACAGTTAATAATTGTAGATCCAAAACACGTACATTGTTCCGCCTGCAGTTTTTTCTAAGGATAACAAGAAAAGTTGGGATGTGTGATATAGAAATACAACAGGAATAGACTAACAGTAAGCAAACAAAGTGGACGAGGTAGGCTAAAAAAAGGAATACGGTACAGTATGTTTAAAGAGCTTGTAGTTAGGCTAACTCCTGCGTGACCAGATTACTAGCGACGTCTTCCTTTAATTACCTCATGATACTGTGCCTGGCCTTTTTCTTCACTAACATCAAATTCTTCGCAATGGTCCCAAGAAGACATTCTGCCGCTTGAGTGTCATTGCACGACTCTACCCACTAACCACTAATATTTTCCGTTCTAAAGAAGCGATGGTAGATTCATTAACTTCCTCTATGTGGTTCAGTGGATGTCACCCAACAGCCTCCAAACTTATTCTTCATTTATGATTATACATTGCAATGTCATCAGACCAAATCAATATCAAATGGATGAGGTTTTCCCTGTTCAGGTTACCCGGGGAGGGCAAGTCTTTTGACTCAAACGTACGCGACCTAACTGCGGTATCCCCTTGACTGTTCCCGGCCCTTCCCTGGCTACCCTTAAGTATGTACCTAGTGAGGTTCGAATTCTTTACCTCTTGTGAGGAAGTCAAGTGCCTTACTGCTAACCATTTGGTGGTGGTTAGTCCACATCAATATTCACATTTCTATTATGCACAATTGCGCATCCTGTGTAACAGGTTCTTTTGCTGGCTTGACGTTCACATTATCTAATATGCTGCACGTCATACTTCTGCTTCGGATGCGTCATTTTATTCCTCACTTTAGACTAGGATATGGGTGCAAAGTGTCTCAGAAATGATAATATACAAAGATATAATCAGTACAGTGATCGTTTTCTATTTTTGCTAAATATTTATCTGTTAGGAGATGTAAGTAAAGCCTAACTTTAATGCAGATTTTGACATCAGGACAAAGGGTAGCTTTTGAGTATCATGGGAACCGTTATATCTTCACAGTCAACGAGGTTGCCGTGGAAGGGCAGGAAAATTCGGCCATTGAAAGAGGCATGCTTACATCTGATTCATACATTGTATTCGAAGCACCCAACTCTAGTGGAATTAAGGTACTATTTTCTAAATGAATGGACTGATAATGTTTTCATGTGTTGTAGCCTTCTCTGCTGTGTCTAGCATTCGTGAGATGAGATAGTGTCCATGGCAATAAGTTATTCTTTGTTCGCAGATTGTGAATCAGCGTGAGGCTGCTAGTAGCAACATTTTCAAGCACAAGGAGTTTAATCTTCAATCACTTGGCATTGGTGGCCTGAGCAATGAATTTGCTGATATTTTTAGGAGAGCTTTCGCTTCTAGGGTTTTCCCTCCACACGTGGCAAGCAAGTAATGTCCTATCGCTTTGTCATGCCAGATAACATTTCTTTCTTTCTTGATTCTTATCATGGGATTGCAATCTGTATGCATCAGACTGGGCGTAAAGCATGTTAAAGGAATGCTGTTGTATGGCCCCCCTGGTACTGGCAAGACCCTAATGGCTCGTCAGATTGGAAACATGTTAAACGGAAAGGATCCAAAGGTACTTATTTGCATGTGGTATTCTGTTCTCTCTCGATCTGTTATTATCATGGGACTGAATCTACATTATCTTTAAATGTCAAATGATGAAATTATAAATATAAATTTGGTTAAAAATGTGTAAGATGATCTTATATTACACTTATGACTGTTTCTGTTTCTGCTGACAATGCTTTTGGTTGATTCTATATACTAGATCGTAAATGGACCTGAAGTGCTGAGTAAATTTGTTGGTGAGACTGAGAAGAATGTTAGGGACTTATTTGCTGATGCTGAACAAGATCAAAGAACACGAGGTAGGATGGATAATATTGCATCTGGATTTCCAAACAATTTTGTTCTCCGATTTTTATGCACATCTTTTCAAAATATTTCAGGTGATCATAGTGACTTGCATGTAATCATATTTGATGAAATTGATGCGATTTGTAAGGTGGGTTCTTCCCATACTTTCATATTTGACTTTGTCTCTAATTAGTGTTCAATTTTAGATGTCAAGTATAATTATAAAAACCATGTTATAACCTGTCTTTTCGATTTGAATTTTTTTTCAGTCTAGAGGTTCGACTAGGGATGGTACTGGAGTGCACGATAGCATTGTCAATCAGCTTCTTACAAAGGTTTGATCAACTTTCTAAACTGTTGACGTTTAATTTAACTAAAAATTTAAAGATTGGATAAGGCTACTCTATCCCATAAGACACTGAGTTTGGTAAGCTCGATCTTTTTTAGATAGACGGTGTGGAAGCGCTGAATAATGTGTTGCTCATTGGTATGACAAACAGAAAAGATTTGCTTGATGAAGCTCTTCTGAGGTGAGTTCATTATTATATCTCGTGGGGTTTTGAATGTCATTAGCTAGCTTGTTACATTCATTTTGTTTGCTGAGAGATTTCTTTAATGTTTGCTCAGGCCTGGTCGTTTGGAAGTCCAAGTGGAAATCAGTCTTCCCGATGAGAATGGTCGTCTACAAATTCTTCAGATTCATACAAATAAGATGAAAGATAATTCTTTTCTAGCACCGGATATCAACTTGCAAGAGCTTGGTATGTTGTGATTCATACTTAAGATTATATAAAAATTGCATTTCAGACAAGGACTCGATTAAGTCTAAATGCTTAACGGAAATATCGGAATGGTGGGTTCTGTGTTATGTTTAGTAATCCTAATGGTTTGCATTTTAATTGAGTACAGCTGCACGAACAAAGAACTACAGTGGAGCAGAACTTGAAGGTGTTGTGAAAAGTGCAGTTTCTTATGCTCTAAATCGGCAGCTAAGCCTCGAGGATCTTACTAAAACGGTAGATGAAGAGAACATAAAAGTCACGATGGATGACTTTTTGAATGCTCTTCATGAAGTTATTCCTTCATTTGGTGCTTCCATGGACAGCCTTGAACGTTGCAGGTATGAATCAGTGATCTGATGTTCTTTTATATGAATACTTTTTTTTTATATCTATCTTTGTTGATATTATAGGCTTTAATTTTTATTATTGGAACTTGTATGTATAACTATAATATTATAAGTTACATTGTTACGCAGACTCAATGGAATAGTTGATTGTGGACCGAGACACGATCATATCTTCAAAAGAACTATGTTATTAGCAGAGCAAGCTAAAGTTAGCCGAGGTAGTCCACTTGTCACTGTTCTTCTGGAAGGCCCAAGTGGCAGGTAAATCATGGTTTGATAAAAAAAAGTTAGCACAAGTGTAAGCTGCATCCCATTTAACCTATTTTTTTTACTTCTTGGGCAGTGGTAAAACTGCAATGGCAGCTACTGTTGGCATTGGTAGTGATTTCCCCTATGTGAAGATCGTAAGTTTTTCATATAATGATTATATATTCGCTGCGTGTAGTTATGTGAAATCGACCTATTTTCTAAACATTGATTTTATAACTTTGGAATTCTAGGTTTCTGCTGAAGCGATGATTGGTCTCAGCGAAAGCAGTAAATGTGCACAAATTGTCAAGGTTTTATGCTTCTTCTGACCGACTCGTATAATTAGAGCGAGCGTGTGTAGCTTGCTTGGTTTATAATGTATTTTATAATGAGAAAGCTATTAATTATAGGTATTTGAGGATGCTTACAAGTCAACACTAAGCATTATTGTGCTTGATGATATTGAAAGGTAAGTAACTTGTTGATGTCTTGTATGCAAACATACTCGATCGATTTAAGTGAAATTTGTATATGATGCTGATTAACCTATTCTGTGTAACAGACTTATAGAATATGTCGCCATTGGACCTCGCTTTTCAAACTTGATTTCTCAGACGTTGATGGTCCTTCTAAAGCGCCTTCCTCCAAAGGTCTTTATTATTTTCTCTTTAATATAATATGGTTTTGAAAACAAGATATTGTATCAGATATTATATCGTTCGTGTTATTGTTGTTAACTTTCAGGGTAAAAATATGCTGGTTATCGGTACAACAAGTCAGGTTGGTTTCCTGGGTGACGTTGGCATCTGTGATGCTTTCTCAGTCATTCACACTGTTCCTACGTTGAACACAGAAGATGCTAAAAAGGTATTTTTAGTCCTGATCATCATCTCCATCGCCATAGTGCACATTTGATACTTTAAAGGGTGCTATCTTCTGTTTCGTCCATTTACTGTAGTAATCTGCTGTTTCAGGTATTGCAGCAAATCAACGTGTTCTCTGAAGATGATGTTGATGCTGCAGCTGAGTCCTTGAATGATGTAAGATTTATGATCCTAAATATAATAACATTGTTTTTGGTAAACATAAATGTATGAATGAGCTAATGGTTACCAAATTTGTGATGGTATTGTAGATGCCACTCAAGAAGCTGTATATGGTCGTCGAGATGGCAGCACAAGGAAAATTTGGGGGAAGTGCTGAAGCTATCTACTCGGGCAAGGAGAAAATTGATATCTCACATTTCTACGAGTGCCTCCAAGATATCGTCCGCTTTTAGTGTGTTGGCGTATGTTTTAATAATATCTACAGAAAACTGAAAAAATTGAAGGCTGGCTTGTATTCGTCTTCGTCCCCTCTATTTGTTCTTTTATGTCACCAAAACTCGATGTTCTAAAAAATGTGTCGTTCGCAAAGGTGTAAAAGCAGTTGTAAGCTGTTAACTGTAAGCTATAAAGTGGTGTTAACATGAGTTATAAGTTGTATTGTTTTTTAATAAAAGTGTTTGGTAAATTAGCTTTTAACTATTAAATTAAGATGTAAAATACTTAAAATGATATATTTAAATAAATTATGATATAGTTAGTGGGTATATTAGTAATTTAAAATTTTAACAGTTGTTTACAATTTTAAAAACTCTATGAATCAGCTTTTATTGAAGAAATAAAAAACTAACGGCTCTAAAAACTTATTATATCAGACAAAACTACTTATTTTAGAAGAGATTATTTTTTAAACAAAAAGCTATCACTTCAAAAACAAGCTTCAACTAAAACAAGCTTCAAAAATGCTCTTGCCAAACATAGCCTAAATCTTTTTTTATTTGGGTATTTTGGAAAGTGCACAACAGAAGATAGCTACGAAGAAGATAGCTACGAAGAGGAGGATTCTCGGCTACTCCAAACTCATTCACTGTTTTAGATGCCTGTGATGGAGAACTCTCAGTTGATAACTGTAGCAACAATAGAAGATAGCTACGAAGAGGAGGATTCTCGGCTACTCCAAACTCATTCACAAAGAAATACTGAAGGCCGGGATAAACATTACATAACATCTTGCTAAACGGCCGCTGAGTCGCAGGTTGGCCAAATTGAGGATGGGTTGACTTTGCTTGTTCCATTGAAGAAATGATAGAATCATGCCAATATACGTCAGTCGAAGATAAGAATAAACCAGATACCACTTCATTTGTGGAACCAAATGAACAAGGAACAAATATGAAAGCTTGTGAATGCAAATTCTCGACTATCTTCTGCTTTGAGGTGCTCATTTCATTCCATATATACGTGTAGAACTTGGACATTTGAGAAATTCTGGTAAACGATATAAAAGATATAAATAAGTTAGTATAAAAACCTTAGTTGTTAATATAACTCTTTTCATGGTTCAGATCAGTCCAGTTCAAACCCAGAAACCGTAGCTTTTTCAAACTTGAAACATTGCTATTTAGATTTTTATATTATATGACACACATACTCGTCGTATTAAGTAAAACAGTGGATACCTGGCTCTGAAAGGTTTTTCAGATCTTCTCCAAGCTTCAAGAACAGATAAAGCGTCATCAAGATAGACTGTATTCTTCAAACCGATATCATTCAGCAACTTCACATTGTTAACCTTTATAAGAACAAAAAATATGGAGTATATTAGTGCAGTAGCTGATCCATCTCGTGCACATTATAAACAGAAAAAAAAAATCAATCCACATATCAAATAAAGTAAACCAACCTTTGGAATACAGTATGGTGCGTTATCACCAAGAACAGCATTGACCGCTTCACAGTTGTGGAACAACTCGTAAGGAAAGTGAAGTTGATCATCCATACTAGAAGCTAACCACCGAAAACCATGAAGGATTCTTATCACAAATGAGTTAAACAGCTTATATTGGCCATTCGTGCTACAGAAAGCTGTAAGCTTATCGCTAGAATAATCATCCCATAGTGTATCAAGTACCTTTAAGAGATATTCGCACTTTTCTCTGTCACATTTTGATGAAACATGTGACAACAAATGCCATAATTCCTGAGACTCGTAATCTGTGACAGTGGCTCCTGGATATATACATTCATCTAACATCATATTCTTGAGGAAGGTACGAGGTATCTCCTCAATCCACTTTTCCACCTTCGTTATTTTCACAAAATCTGTGACTCCTAATTCCAGCAAGAATTTTTTCAATTTTTGACGTTGCTGCAGGTGAGAATTTGTATACTGCGTGTTCCAGATAACTCTTATCGATCTCAAACCAAATCATATCAGTCCCACTAACCAACTTACTTATATCAATTATATTCCCGAATTCTTTACTGAAATGAATCGGCACATCAGCAAGTCGTTTGTAACCATGATTTGTTGAAATAAAAGCATAGTTTCGTAAATGTGAGAGTATGTTCTCCTTTTCTCCAAGACACTCGTGACAAGATGTCTCTAGGTGAAACATAATGAAAGAAAGTAACTCGGTTATCAATCCTGTATTTTCTTTCATATATATTTCATTAGAAATGGTTGGTAAGAAGTGCTTTTTTAAAACGTCATGTTCACAAAACCGCTTAACACCAACTTTGTAAAGCATCTGAGTTACATTTTCGGCATGAGAATCGCTTAAGAGTGCTGGATTGACAACTCGAAGTTTGGTGTACAGTTTCCCGAAAGCTTCAAAGCGATGATCGGGATCCGGATCCGTATGCAACCAAATTGGACCATCCTGAATAGAGGCATAAGTACCATCCACGAGTGGAATAAAACGTAATTGGTAAAGAGAACATGACTTAAGCCTGAATCCCATTACTCGACATCAAAAACAAGACATTTAGCCAAGAAGATATCCAACTGAGACCCATTGACTTTAAAGAGCCGGCACATAAGGATGACATAACTCGAATAAGAACATTGGGCCCACACTCTTCAATGCGTAAGGCTTGTGCCAACGAATCAGTCAAAACCGTATCTTTATTCAGGTACCCAATACCAAAACCAAGATGCTCTTTAATCAAACTTTCAGGCAACAAAGAACGAGCTGCCTCTGTCCAGTTTCTCAGTACTTTACACGAAGGGACCCACTCACCGTTGTTACCTTCTAGAAGCAGACAGTTAGATTTACACAGCTTAGATATAATCTTACTTGGAAGTTGAGAAAAAAAACCATCCACTTCCCCTCCAAGAGGAACGAAGCTCATAAAGACAGAAACACCCTTTGCCGGATTCTCTTTAAAACAAGGCAGGCTGCAGAATGACTGCTCGGCGCTAACAAACAAATTTGGAAACTCGGATAGCAAAAATTTGTTCCATGGACTATCTTTATTAACTTCTTCCCGTGACGCAGTAAGAACAAAATCCGCTTGGACAATAAATTTCAAACCATAATCCCGTAAAGGGAGAAAGGCAAAAACCCGCTGTTGGTCGAGTTTCGGGATGTAGTTTCCAATACTTGAATCATATTCTAACGTAAGTGCCACTGATATTTCGGTTGTTTCGACATCTTCACGGATATGACTTGATTTTAGTTTACGAGACTCAACAAACCATATCAATTTATCTTTCCCAGTGGAAACATTTACAATACCATTTCCAACAGTTTCTTTCCTCATGACAATGAGGGAATCATCTAAAAGATTTCTGAACTTGATACATTCAAGGCGGTGAAGAAATAGCAAAAGAGATGGATGCAGATCCAAGAACATGGAACTTAGTTTCTCTACCGAAAGATCTTCATTTTTCTTTGATTTGAAAGGAAGCATAATGCATGTATTCCAATGTTTTTCATTTGTCGGATCACTGTGCGAAGAAACCATCTTGCTAAACATATTAATATCACAAGGCGGAACATTTGTTGGCAAAACAAAACCAATTTCACCTTCACTTATGTCAAATTTGATATGAAACCCGTTAGAATGGATTTCCGGAGCATCAGTCACACGGAACACTGATTTGAAGCCGATTCCCTTTTTACCAATATATCCAGCACTAGGTTCCTTCTTTGTTGAATTCCCAACATCACAAAGTGCTTTTATGTTTTGAACAGAAAACCCTTGTTCATTATTCAGGACTATAACGCCTGTTTCTTGAAGAATAAACGTCAGAGTAGGCTCCACGTCACATGGGTACGTATTATCATCAGCGTTTTGAATCTAAACATGAGAAAGTGTTGCACAACATAAGATAAACATGAAAAGAATAACATTTAAGCACGTGAAATGGATGTACTTACAAGTTCAAGTAGAAAATGTGAGTCTTGAGAATACAAATCTACAGAAAGACGATGTAGTGCTCTGCCTAAACGAGCATTTTGCTTCTTCAGAATGCTCTCCTCCATAGCCGAGAAAGCTGGATCCAACCCAAACTCTTCTCGCCTAATACTCTCAATAATCTTGGCTGCTTCCTCTTCATTGATATAATTCTTACCTTTTAAGACAATATCATACGCTTGACCCGATCCTTTGACCCCACTGATGATAATACGTACCCATGTGACGTGTCACGTCATTTAATATTTTATTTTCAAAAAATTTATGTTATCATAAAAAAAACATCTCTTCATTTTATCTTCATCATTAACTATCTTTTTCATAATTTTTAATTAAAAAAATTTATTTAAAAAAATTATAAAATACAACTATGAAAAATAAAAATACAAACTTATAAATATATTTTTATAAGTTAAAATCACACTTTTTAAACAAAATTACAAATTTAAACCAAAATATAAAGGTCTTAAATGCAAATTTCCTTTTTATTACTACCTCCGTCCCAAAATTATTGTCCACAGACAAAAACACATAGTTTTAGAAAAACATCACTTTTCAGCTTTCTCTCTCTTACTTTTTGTAGAATGACAGTTTTACCCTTAACCAATTAATTTTATACTTCTTTATTGTCCACAGACAAAAACCCGCATAAAAATCCTTAGAACATTACGTACATGAAGTTACGTATAAATTTAAAACTTACGATTTAATTATATACGATACGTTTTGAGAATGTTTAATATAGCTATTACATATATTATTTAAGTACGACAAGTAGTTAAGTACATTATGATTATTAACATACGACATGTAATTAAGTATAATAAGTAAAACCACAAAATACCAATTCACGACATTTAAATCGCACGACATTTAAATCGCGCGACACGAATATTTAACACGATTAACATTTACGTATATTAGATTAAACACGATAAGTAATTAAGAATATAATTAAGTACGTATAACATGTATAATGTTAATGCTAAAGAATTACGACAATTGAAACACGATTACGCGTAACGTTATTCGAGTCGCGAACAAAAAAAAAAAATAATAAACTAAAGGGCTGTGTTTGGGCGGCCAAAGAAGGGGGCCAAAGAAGTGGGCCGTGGCCCATATGACATACAAACCGACCCAGGGAAAAAATAAAAGACGGGGGTGCTTGTTTATTTGTTTAGTCGACAAAAAAAAACAAACAAACAGAAAACCCTAAATACTAGGCAACAACGATCGTTTTTTTTTTTTTTTTTTTTATCTCTCCTTCCTGCTGCCGTCGTCTCAAGCAGAGATCGAGAAACAAGATCGTTTTTTTTATATATACTACCTGAAATCACGAATCCAAACAGAAAACCCTAATACACTATATAGTTGAGCCGATCATTTTTTTGGGATCTACTACTGCCATCGAGAATACAGGAACAAGGAACAGGGTCGTGGTGTGATCAAGAAATAAGAGGGTCGTGTGTGCATGGTTCCGATTCTTAAAACCCTAAAAACACGTAAGTAAACCCTAGATTTTCGTTCCTTCCTTTTTCTTTTCTTTGTTAATTAATCAGGATCTGATTTTTAAGAACTTATACATGTTTGACGAGATGAATTAAAGAGGATTTACGTTTGGACCTGCTGTGTTCATTTTAGCACACAAACCGAGACCTTTTTAGGGTCTCGGTGGTAGTTTTCTTCCACCAGCCGCAAGGGCTGGGTGGTTTTGTTTCTGTCGGTGGTAATCCAAACACCCCAGCATGGGTTTTGTTCTAACAGTGGGAACCGAGGCCTGCTGTGGGTCTTGGTGGTTAGTTATACACAAACAGGGGCGTTTTGGTTGGTTAACAGTGGGTAGTAATTAGGGTTAAACAAAACAGCATGAACAAACATGGTTCCCAGGTTTATCGGACAACACAGGAATATATATATCGGGTAGAACTGGCATTAAGATATCGGACGACACTGAAATTTGTATCTTGGATAGAACAGGAATTAGTATATATTGGACAGCATGGAATTTTTAAGGTATTTATTCTGTTAGTGTTTTTTTTCGTGCGACCAAGACACGGGTGTCTCGGTAGGCTTAGGTACGATAGTATACGTTATTAAACATAATTAACTTTAGTATTATTTATACGTTAAGATTAAATATTTAACGCGACATAGGTTATATTTAATTAACGATATTTTGCCAAGTATTTTATTCACTTAATTAAATTAATAAACGTGACTTATATTAATTATTTAATTATCTAGTTAACATTTGTTTATTAAATTATCATGGTATAATATGAATTATGATTTCAAGTAAAACCATGCACGTTATTATTAACTAATAATTATTATTATTTTAGTGTAAGTAGAGTTACTACACGATCGTGAAATATATATATTTTATGCTAATTAAAACATATGATCATAAACTACACTAAGCGTGATACATGGTTTATATGAAGCCGTAAAATAAGTCAAGAACGTTAAGGCAATACAAGAACAAGTTAAGATTACATCAAGTAATTAATAATTATTAAGCATAAGTTAACCAAACGACTCATACGCGTCCCTCTTTATTATGTAGCATGTATGGAGTATGATCTTCTTCACGTTTTCATCCTCCACATTATTCTTCATTTGTGTTACTGGACGTGAGGTACGAATTTCTCGTCCTTCAGTATGGACTTTCCTTTCCTATGCATGTTTAGGATTCCCCGTCTGCAGCCAAATGTTTTTCCCCAGTATATGTTTAAGCTTCTTAGTAATCATGTTAATAACTAAGTAAATTGCCAGAGCATTATATACAAGCATGACCAGTTTATGTACTAGTTACGGAGGTACCGTAACCACGGCACTAGAGGCACCAGTGTCGTGACTCACATGCAGGAGAGTGATATCCTGCATCGTCCCACTCATGTTCAGGTTGGCCATTTTTATATGTATGTTTAGTGGGGCGTATGGATGCATCCTAGGCTTATAAGTGTTACAAGTTATCAGGGTGAATGTGGTGTGTGCTCTACATCCTTCACATTGGAGCTGATCCCTCCACCCAGCACAGTATTTAGAGGTCACCCCTCTATAGCATGACGAGGTCACCCCTCCATGTATTCATGCACGTTGATATATTTCATGACCTATATGAGCTCTTTGGCAGTTAAATTACAGTTTCATAATTAAACAGCAGACTTTCAGTATTTAAATGAACATGATACTTTAAGAATAAACCAGTTTATTTCAAGTTACAAGTTTACTACATGTCACCAGGTTTCCCAAGACTTACATTATTCCGCTGTATTTTCATTTTTATGTTTTTCATTTCAGCCTTCACTTATGTTATGATATTCCATGTTACTATTTTATATCCGCGCACTGAGCGTCTCGCTCAGCCGTTTTCTCTTTTCATGTCCCCAAACGGCAGGTACACAAGGTCAGGAGCATGTAAAGGTTATGCATAGGATGGGAGCTATTTTATGTTATGTTATTTCTGCATTACTTTTACTTTATGCTATGTTTATGAGTTTATGTTGGGGACCGATGTTTGATTCCGGTTATCCCTTATGGTCATATAATGTTCTAGGACATTTACCTTATGCTTTGATGTTACGCCATGATTATCCTGTGATATTCCATTTATCCAAATGGGGTGTTACAATTATGGAATCAGAGCGCAAGGTTTCGACCTGTAGGCTCTAAAACTTGACCTGTGACTAGTGGGTAGTCACCAGGAGCTTCCTAAGCCAATGCTTGTTATTCCATGTATCGATATTTTCAGCACCTTGATGTTTTAACCATGATGTTTTCACAGATTTTTTTTTTTTACTAATATGGATTGAACAACCGTCATCCATACTTAGTTACGTGTCATTGTTTTACATGATGTTCCTTGAGAACTTTGGCTAATATGGACTGAACCACCGTAGTTCATACTTGGTCCTATGTTTTCTGTTAGGTTTAGACAGTTGGTTTTCACGCATTCATTTTATTTTCATTTCATCTATTCATTCATGCATGCATCTCATTGTCACAGAAATTTTGACTTAATAATGGTTGGTACAGGACTGGCTCTATTTAGTCGCATGTGCTTTTATCGAAACTTTTTGTTTGATTAGTGGACCGACCCATAGGCGTACACACTTGCCTTTATGTTTTGTGAACCGACCCATAGGCGTTCACTCATGTACATATCATCATATTTCTTAATCATGCATTTTAAACCGTTTCATGCATTATAAACTGTTTCATGCTTTATAAAGTACTTCATGCATATTTTATGTTTAGGTCATGTTATATTATGTCAGACTTACCATTTATGTTGCATTAAATTGCATTGTGAAACGACTCATAGTCGTCCACACTATCGTCATAACTTTTCATGTCCTCTCATTTATATGTTATGTTTCTTTATGTCAAGTATGTTTTCATACTATCATGGTTAACTTCGTTTTCATGCTGATTATGTTTTATGCTCCTTCATGTTAAATTTTTTTTTCCATGTTTCTTCATGATAGTTTCATATTCATGATGATTATGTTCCATGCCTCTTTATGTAAATTATGTTTTCATCATGTTAATCATGCCCTCCTGCTAGACAATGATGGATTTCATTTAATCCTGCTTTTATGATAGTCATGGTTGGTTTTCATTAATCATGTTTTCATGCAAATCACCGTTGAATTTCATTTAACCACACTTCTAGTTTCTTTCTCTATGCAACCAGATTGACGTCTAAGCTGGAATTGCTAGGCTATCATGATGCTCATTCCAGCTCGATTTTCTAACCGTTTAACCAATTATTTTCCTTTAAAATCAAGTCAGATGATCGACCCCATACCGATCATTTCATGTACATTCCATGTGTAATCCATGTACCACGTTCCACGTGTACTCCATGTACCGTATTCCATTGCACTACACGTGTCGTAATACATGTGTATTTCATCTACAAATACTCCACAAGTATTTGCTAGTCGATTCTAAATCATCCCAGGCGTATTCCACTTGTTGATATTCTACAAGATGCTGATGCCGCTCATAGCTTGGGAATGTTACTAAATGTTGATGTTGCTGATTATTTGGAGACGCTACGAGATGCTGATGTTGTTTACAACCTGTAGATCTTACAAGACGAAGACAAAGGCGTTAGAGCAAGCGATCGGACGAGAAGATGCTTCACCACCATATGATTTCCATCCCAATTCATGTCCTTACCTTTTAGTTATATGTCACACGTCATTCAGTTATCTTTTCAGTCATATGAGTGGGAACCGGTACCAGCCGGCCACTCAGCTGAATAGTTATACGAATCACCGTCATGAGAATGACCATCATGGGACTGACAGACAAGACAATAGTAACCACTACTGTGACAACAAGTATTCTAGCAATCACAATAGAACACCGGTCCCAGACTTAACCAGAATTACAAGGGTCAGCAGTCCAGTAGATCCTCCAACTCTAGCATTTTAACCACCATTTCCATTATGATTTCTCTTCATATGTCAAGGCATCCTTCAAGACACATCCTCTCATGTATATGTACTAAAGACACATGTCAAGACACCAGTTAAGACACATGTCACACGAATTCTTCTTAGCACATGAGTCAAGACACACAATTCATGCATAACTTTTGAACCCAGCCTCAGTGATTCAAGGTACCTTTCCAAGAGTGTACTTATTCTGGTATACCATGTATAAACCAAGCCACTAAAATTTCAGTACCTTCTCCGACTTATTGTTCATAGTTGGTCACGTAGGGTTCGTTCCGTGTGAGACGAACGAAACACGTTCAGTAAAATCTGCCACGTTTATTTCGTGTGCTGCCAAGACACTTTTATTTCACGTTTTCATATTCGGATATTCATGTCCATCTTAGAAGCCATTATATAATCCATGTATATATAGACTTTCAATTCAGGTTGATGAAAAGATCCTCATTATATTTAGGAATGTTCAGGTTCTTGAATACACTCAGCATGGGTTTCCACCAGGAAGATCGGTGAAATTTTTTTTCTTATGTCTGACAAGCATGTCTAGCTATCATTTATGACCCGACTTTTGGTATTCTTACCCATAAATCAGTCGATTACTTTGGAATTTTCTCAGACATATTACCAGAAGGAACTACTAATTTTACCACCATTCATGACAATATTTTCAAACCAAGTATTATTGGTCTATCCGACCAACTACCAGACTCTAAACACCTTCTAAGATCGAGTTACGATTAGGCTATCAAAAGTTGTGAGTGAAAGAGCAAGGTACTTCCGTGACTGTTCTTCACACATGTTATGTTCAGTATGAATCCATGTTGGTTCCTTTTAGTTCACGAATGCCCAGAAGTAATTGAGGATTTGAGAAATCAAATTTTCATGAATTTTGGACAAGTTTATCATTCTGTTCATTGTTAACATTCAGACTTTCTTTAAGTCTAGAAGAGCACGAAGGCCATCTTCACTCTATGTTACAAGGTTTACAGCAAGAGAATTTCACACTAAAATTTTTTCCTGTACGTATGTAATTGATCACAGTGACACGCTGCTTCACATGGTTTTCACGGTAAATTTTTTTTACCATGACTATGCCTACGCGTAAAGGATAAAATCCTACATCCTACTTATGTGTTTCAGAAAAATCCTACGCTAAGAGATGTTTAAGTTTTACCCAAACTCATAGCTTCCCAATTTCTATATATTCACGATCCTAACCACATTTGGTGGTGAGGTATGAAACAAGATACAATTACGTTCATATCTAAATGCCTGACTTTTCAGCAGGTTAAGATAGAACACCAACGCGCTTACAGTCATTTCAACCTTTAGAAATATTTGAATCGTCGTCCGATAATCTAACCAATCCTACACGTTTTCTTTCATCCGAAAGGAGTACGCAGTAGCAGATTATCAGATATCTTCCAGCCAATGATCGTACGATTACACGACACTCTTCAGCTATCAGATTAGATAAAGGCTTATGTTGGCATTCATTATTTGCGTTCACGTCTGTATGATTATTTCAGCTCTCAAGTTATGTTTCACGTGAGCATTCACAAAATTATCCACGTCTATATATTTTTTTATTTTTTTTTTCATTTCATGATTTGATTTTCACTTCCACGTTCATGATAGCATTCACGTTCATGATCATGTCCTATCTTACAGTTTCATTTTCATTCGGGAAAGAATTGCAGAAACTTGGGAGACCAGACTCAAGCTTAGTATGACCTTATCCTCAAACATACGTTTCACGTCACATTTCACATCTTATCTCGTATCGGTTGACGTTACCTCCTTAGTTATTTACACGCCCACTATATGTTTCCATGTCATGTTTATCCTACGTTCTAATATCACGTTCACGATATGTTTTGCACGTATTATCATTCACCATATGTATCATAATTCATGTACCATATCTCCAAGTATCACGTTCACAATTGTTTACGTATCACATTCACAATTGCTCACGCACTACGTCTCAATATGTCTCGTACACCAGTGCTTTGTGTGTACTTACACCAGTAAGTATGATACTTAGTATCATATCGTTTCATGTATCTTCTCATGTTATAAATTTTTTTCCATAAGTTCAGATATGTTCCTTTTCAGTCACATCATGTTTCATGTTCTCTACTGTCACGTCACGTTCATGTCCCTTCCAGAGTATCGTATCTCTAATTCGAGGACGAATTATTCTGTTAGAGGGGAAGAGTTGTAAAACCCGCATAAAAATCCTTAGAACATTACGTACATGAAGTTACGTATAAATTTAAAACTTACGATTTAATTATATACGATACGTTTGGAGAATGTTTAATATAGCTATTACATATATTATTTAAGTACGACAAGTAGTTAAGTACATTATGATTATTAACATACGACATGTAATTAAGTATAATAAGTAAAACCACAAAATACCAATTCACGACATTTAAATCGCACGACATTTAAATCGCGCGACGCGAATATTTAACACGATTAACATTTACGTATATTAGATTAAACACGATAAGTAATTAAGAATATAATTAAGTACGTATAACATGTATAATGTTAATGCTAAAGAATTACGACAATTGAAACACGATTACGCGTAACGTTATTCGAGTCGCGAACAAAAAAAAATAAATAAATAAACTAAAGGGCTGTGTTTGGGCGGCCAAAGAAGGGGGCCAAAGAAGTGGGCCGTGGCCCATATGACATACAAACCGACCCAGGGAAAAAATAAAAGACGGGGGTGCTTGTTTATTTGTTTAGTCGACAAAAAAAAACAAACAAACATAAAACCCTAAATACTAGGCAACAACGATCATTTTTTTTTTATCTCTCCTTCCTGCTGCCGTCGTCTCAAGCAGAGATCGAGAAACAAGATCGTTTTTTTATATATACTACCTGAAATCACGAATCCAAACAGAAAACCCTAATACACTATATAGTTGAGCCGATCATTTTTTTGGGATCTACTACTGCCATCGAGAATACAGGAACAAGGAACAGGGTCGTGGTGTGATCAAGAAATAAGAGGGTCGTGTGTGCATGGTTCCGATTCTTAAAACCCTAAAAACACGTAAGTAAACCCTAGATTTTCGTTCCTTCCTTTTTCTTTTCTTTGTTAATTAATCAGGATCTGATTTTTAAGAACTTATACATGTTTGACGAGATGAATTAAAGAGGATTTACGTTTGGACCTGCTGTGTTCATTTTAGCACACAAACCGAGACCTTTTTAGGGTCTCGGTGGTAGTTTTCTTCCACCAGCCGCAAGGGCTGGGTGGTTTTGTTTCTGTCGGTGGTAATCCAAACACCCTAGCAGGGGTTTTGTTCTAACAGTGGGAACCGAGGCCTACTGTGGGTCTCGGTGGTTAGTTATACACAAACAGGGGCGTTTTGGTTGGTTAACAGTGGGTAGTAATTAGGGTTAAACAAAACAGCATGAACAAACATGGTTCCCAGGTTTATCGGACAACACAGGAATATATATATCGGGTAGAACTGGCATTAAGATATCGGACGACACTGAAATTTGTATCTTGGATAGAACAGGAATTAGTATATATTGGACAGCATGGAATTTTTAAGGTATTTATTCTGTTAGTGTTTTTTTTCGTGCGACCAAGACACGGGTGTCTCGGTAGGCTTAGGTACGATAGTATACGTTATTAAACATAATTAACTTTAGTATTATTTATACGTTAAGATTAAATATTTAACGCGACATAGGTTATATTTAATTAACGATATTTTGCCAAGTATTTTATTCACTTAATTAAATTAATAAACGTGACTTATATTAATTATTTAATTATCTAGTTAACATTTGTTTATTAAATTATCATGGTATAATATGAATTATAATTTCAAGTAAAACCATGCACGTTATTATTAACTAATAATTATTATTATTTTAGTGTAAGTAGAGTTACTACACGATCGTGAAATATATATATTTTATGCTAATTAAAACATATGATCATAAACTACACTAAGCGTGATACATGGTTTATATGAAGCCGTAAAATAAGTCAAGAACGTTAAGGCAATACAAGAACAAGTTAAGATTACATCAAGTAATTAATAATTATTAAGCATAAGTTAACCAAACGACTCATACGCGTCCCTCTTTATTATGTAGCATGTATGGAGTATGATCTTCTTCACGTTTTCATCCTCCACGTTATTCTTCATTTGTGTTACTGGACGTGAGGTACGGATTTCTCGTCCTTCAGTATGGACTTTCCTTTCCTATGCATGTTTAGGATTCCCCGTCTGCAGCCAAATGTTTTTCCCCAGTATATGTTTAAGCTTCTTAGTAATCATGTTAATAACTAAATAAATTTCCAGAGCATTATATACAAGCATGACCAGTTTATGTACTAGTTACGGAGGTACCGTAACCACGGCACTAGAGGCACCAGTGTCGTGACTCACATGCAGGAGAGTGATATCCTGCATCGTCCCACTCATGTTCAGGTTGGCCATTTTTATATGTATGTTTAGTGGGGCGTATGGATGCATCCTAGGCTTATAAGTGTTACAAGTTATCAGGGTGAATGTGGTGTGTGCTCTACATCCTTCACATTGGAGCTGATCCCTCCACCCAGCACAGTATTTAGAGGTCACCCCTCTATAGCATGACGAGGTCACCCCTCCATGTATTCATGCACGTTGATATATTTCATGACCTATATGAGCTCTTTGGCAGTTAAATTACAGTTTCATAATTAAACAGCAGACTTTCAGTATTTACATGAACATGATACTTTAAGAATAAACCAGTTTATTTCAAGTTACAAGTTTACTACATGTCACCAGGTTTCCCAGGACTTACATTATTCCGCTGTATTTTCATTTTTATGTTTTTCATTTCAGCCTTCACTTATGTTATGATATTCCATGTTACTATTTTATATCCGCGCACTGAGCGTCTCGCTCAGCCGTTTTCTCTTTTCATGTCCCCAAACGGCAGGTACACAAGGTCAGGAGCATGTAAAGGTTATGCATAGGATGGGAGCTATTTTATGTTATGTTATTTCTGCATTACTTTTACTTTATGCTATGTTTATGAGTTTATGTTGGGGACCGATGTTTGATTCCGGTTATCCCTTATGGTCATATAATGTTCTAGGACATTTACCTTATGCTTTGATGTTACGCCATGATTATCCTGTGATATTCCATTTATCCAAATGGGGTGTTACACATCTATCACAAGCCGTTGTAATTTTTTTTCCAAAAAGGTATTTATCTTTCTTTTCTTTTCTATACATATAGGTACACCCTTGTTCATTTTTAAGTTTTTCCCCGATTCAAGAAATAAGTTTCCTAGATTTGATTATTATTTGCTAATTTCAGTTTTTGATTTTTTTTTATTTTGTGTGAATATATACTAGTTTGAATTAAAAAAGTAGTTGAGAACTTGGATTTTGTAGTGTGAAAATTTACTAGTTTGTAAAATTTGAAGAATGCATATCAAGTGTTTGACAAAATGCCTCATATATTTTACCTGATATGCATTCATTTGAATGGAACATTATTTCCATTGTTACAATTTAGGTAATAAACCATTCATTCCATTGCTCAAACCAAACATTTGTTTTCAAGTAATGATAACTATATACATTCCATTAAACTATCAATCTTATATCGATTGTGATTCCCTCGTGCTAACCAAACACACCCTTAAAGTCATTAACATGGCAATCATTTTCGATATAAGTGCATACCTCATTTCTTACCCATTAGACTCTTTTGTGTCCCACACATTTTTTTGATTATTTTATCATCAACAAAAACATAAAGTTTCTTTAACAAAATTTCAGCTACTACACAATAGACATTGTTTAAGCGATGTGCAACGGTGTATCGGTCGACATAGAGCGACCGAATTGCATTCGGTCGACACCGTTGCGGCGACTGAATCACCCGAATCGATCGACCCAACTTGTTCTTTGACACGACCCAATTCAAAAACAGGAAAAGGAAAATGTTTATACTAAAAGTTACTATTAGATTTACAAAAAAATAATTTTAAATTTAACCTTTTATATCTATAAAAAGCCCATTTATTTACCCATTTTCACACATATTAAACTCACACTTTTCCAAATTATAATTTTTATGCCATCTAAAATAACGAGTTCTAAACCTTCATGGACTACCGGGAAGGAGGTAGCTTTGTGTGAAGTTTGGGTACACGTTTCGGAGTTGTCCCGAACTGTTCGAAGTCAGAAGATGAAAAGGTTTTGGATGGAGGTACTTGAGTACTTTCATACGAAAACGGGTGATCAAAAAAGAAGCTATGACTCCCTTTTCAGAAAAAGTCAAAGTCAGTGGAGCTAATTGGTCAAGATCGTGCACACAGCTTATAGGTTGTTTAGAGCTTGACCTTATAGGCTTAAAACAATAGCTTTTTTACCAGTTCTGATAGCTTTCATGCGACCTTTTTAAAAGCATAAGCTCTTTCAAAACACAACCTTCTGATATAACACTCCGTTGAAGCTAATATGCCATGTTTTACAAAACTAGTTGCAGTTTATTATCACTTTGACAATACTGTATATACAGGAAAAGTCAACTATAAAAGTCATTGATGTAACTTATGCGTTCGACCAGAACGTACTTAGCTCTATCCGAAAGCCAATGGAAGAAGAACGGATCATTCCTCTCATAGAGGTAGCAAAATGAGTCGACCAAACCGCTCAATACAGAGGTGGAAACCGGGTCAAACCCAGTAAAACCCATCACTGTCACGAGCAACTCTTGGTAAACCACTCAAATAAGCTTCATATGTGGGCATGGTAGAATGAACATGTCTCTGACCGTAACGACCAGTCGGTGGCACATCAGGTCCTCTCGATGATCTATTACGCTGCACCACATCAGGCTCAGTCTGACCAACAGCATTTACAGGAATTCCATCGTCTACAGGATCCTCCTCTTTAGGTTCCTCATCGCTATCGTCACTCCCACTGAAATTGTAAACATCACTGTCATCACCATTCCTCAAAACCTCGTTCACTTCTCTTTTGCCTTTGTCCTATCTTCCAAGAGGCTCCTAAAACCTCTCACCTTGAAGCGGTTAAGTGTATCTTCCGATACATTAAGGGCACTATACATTTAGGATTATGGTATCCGAAAGGGACCAAAGTAGAAACCATTGTATATGCGGACTCAGATCATGCGGGAGACTATGTGGACCGGAAAATCACTAGTGGAGTTTGTACCTTCATGGGTTGTTGCTTAACTTCTTGGTTCTCTAAGAAACAAACCGCTCTTGCTATGTCCACCACGGAAGCCGAGTATGTGAGTGCCGGTAAAGCTTGTCAACAAGCTATATGGATGAAGCAAGCGCTTGTTGATTACGGGAGTTCACTTAATGATGTTCCCATCATGTGTGACAATAAGGGTGCAATAGACCTTAGCAAGAATCTCGTGCAACATTCGCAAACTAAGCACATAGAGATTCGCCACCATGTCCTTAGGGATAATGTTCAAAAGGGAAACATTTCAATTGAAAAGGTTCCCTCGGTAGAAAACTTAGCCGACATCTTCACTATGCCACTTAATAGTGAACTTTTTAATTACTTGCGTCTAGGTCTAGGTTTAACGGAATATATACCTTAATTTCGCATTTTATTAATCGAGTCTTGTTCTCTTTTGAGTCTTCTCAATCTTTGAGTCATTGAGTATCATAAACTCTTTTTGGAAAAATTCCTCTTCTCTTTTTCAAAATTCTCAAAGTTATTTTGAAAATGGTCGAGAAATGTTTTTGCATTGTTAATTCAATCTAAAAACGTTTTTCATAACTTTTTGCTATTGATAACGGTCATACATAATTCATATGTATGAGTCTCTCAAATATAGCAAGAACAAAATTGAATTGTGGAGGATCATTGTGTCATGACTATGTGTCTAGATTAACACACCTCCAACATCAAATGCAGAACTCATAGCACTTTGCAATTCTAAAGGTATTAAATACAGTGCTACTGGAACTCCTCAACAAAATGGTGTTGCTTAAAGGAAGAACAAGACTCTTATTTAAGCAGCACGAACCATGCTTGTTGATTCAAAGCTTCCGACAATGTTTTGGACAGAAGCAGTCAACACGGCCTGTTATGTGTTGAATAGGGTCTCCATTACGAATCCTCATAAGAAGACTCCTTATGAGCTACTCACAGCCAAAGTACCAAGCATTACTCATTTGAAACCTTTTGGCTGTCTAGTCACCATTCTCAACACCCGTTGAAAACCAGTCAGACCCGGTAAAACCCAGTAAGACTTGGTGAAAACCGGCCAAACGACTCCATGCCATACATTTTCAGGTTTCGTAGAATGAACCAATCCTCGAGGCATTTCAACTGCTTTCCCAAGAATCCCCGATAGTTTGTTACATAGCAACTACTTCCTCAACATCCTGGTAAATATCACCACTCATTTAACAACTAACATCCATGTTGAAAAAGCAAAAAGCTAACGTGAATAAGAGTTACAGGATTTGAGAAATTGGAAGTGTCTAAATTAGCTTCTTCTTTATGCTCATGAGCTTATCAAGTTGAACAAAATCTTCACGCATGTATGTGTACTATTCGGATCGACAATATGAATAGAATGAAGAGTACATGCACCTACATTTGACTAGGTACGTGTTTGGTGTAATTTCTTATATAATGTATGTAGTTCATTGGTTAAACCATTTTTATCGCGATTTATAGGTTTTGAGTAACTTGGGAAATGACATGTGATGTTCTAATAGATGTTTTTGTGAATAAGCAGTTTTATGGCTTTACATGTTTTGAGTCTAGCGGGAGAGAAACGATCCCATGCCGATTACTTGTTATAGAAAATGCATTCAACCAAAACGTACTTAGCTCTATCTAAGAGTGTAATGGAGTCGAGCTACCAATGATCTGATCAAGATGGACTCGACAAAAGATTCTAAAGAAAATAGTCTAGTTTTGGGCTTAAAAACCGTGGTCTCGCATTTTCCTCACCATTTTGGTTGGCACCTACGGCGTGAGACCCCACAACGGGAGCCACTGTGCGGTCTCTCGGGTCGTGAAGCTCAAGTTTTCGCCATAACTTGAACCAAGCAATACATTACCAAGAGCTCTTAGTAAAATGAAAGCATATAGCAAACACCCTCTGAAACGAAACACACGTCCACTAATTAATAAGTAAGCAGTTACGTTGTTTCTCGAGAAACTTGGTTGGTCACTCCACTCTAGTAGAAGGTTCGATTTTATAAAAGTTTTTGTCCCACATCGGTTGGAGACAAGAAGCTTTGTTTGCTTATATGTTTCCATGAAAAAGACGCATACAAGTTTGTAGTAACTTTGTTCAATTAACGATGTTGAAACACAGGTATAAATTAATATCTCTTTGTCTTGATGTCGTTAATTAATTGAATTTCTGTAAGCTTTTTTCTCATGACCAGGCTAATTAATTATTTTTTTCTTATAAAGAAGGCGAGTTCAAGCCTGTATAACATACCATGAGCTGAGTTTGAGTTTAAAATATAAGACTTGAACAGTTTGGAGCTCAATCTCGAGCTTTATAATCGTTGTGACTCGACTAAATTTGCTAATATTCTTAAAGCAAGTCATGACATCTTAATCAATTACTCGACCTTCTCCTTTACATAAAGAGTTAACTAGTGATATAAAAGTCCAATAAACAATAAAGCTAGTCCACTAGGCCCAACTCATTGTAGTAAAAAAAAAATAGTCCACACGTAAATTGATGCATGAGACAACCCAAGAAGGAAATTTCGACTAGGGTCTAATATATATACCAATGACAATATTTTAGAATGGTTTATGCATGATTGTGAGTTGTTTCGAAGTTGGTGTTTGATAATCGATATATAAAAAATCCCGACACCTTTAATTTACCCGGTATTGTCCCTTTTAACAAAAAAATAGCAAGCCATTTTGAGCATGTTTTAAAACATTTGAACTTCTGCTCGAACTTTATTTAAAACCCCGTGTCATTATTGAATGACATTTATAGTATCGTAAATATTATCGATTTCAGAAGACATGCTCTTTTTATAAAAACATTTTTTAACACACAATTTTGAAAGATTTAGAAAAAAAGTTTTTGAGAAATTCTCGAAAAATTGTGTTCAATGTTTTGGAAACCAATTACTTGATCTTAAGATGTTGAATATCTTACAAAACGAGCTCAAGTCCGAGAAGTTGTAAACTTCCCGTTGTTAAGGATAAGTTTATCATCAGCGATAAACAGTCCTTTTAACTGAAGAACGAGTCCTAACTTGACATTTACTTAGAAGTCGGTTTCATGAGCTTGAAAAACTTTGAATGTTTTAACGTAAAGCTCATGACCGAGAAAGTTGAATTTCTCGTTGAGAAGAAAAGTTCTCTTATTTAAAAGATACACTTTACTTTATGAGCTTAAAACTTGGAATGTTTTAATACAAGCTCATGACCGAGAAAAATTAATTTCTCGTTACGAGGAAAAGTTATCATGAAAGATAAGCTTTCCTAAAATTAAGGTCCGAGTTACAGTCTGATATTTAACTGTAAGTCATTGTGCATGAGCTTAAAAAACTTTGAATGTTTTTAATATAAGCTCATGCCCAAGAAAAATTAATTTCTCGTTGTAAGGATAAGTTTATCATCGGCGATAAACTTTCCTTTCTTTGAGGTCCAGGGCATAATCTAAAGTGTGATTATACGCCATTGTGCATGAGATTAAAAACTTCGAATATTTTTTATATAAGCTAATGCCTGAGAAAAATTAATTTCTCGTTGTGAGGATAAGTTTATCATCGGCGATAAACTTTCCTTTATTTGAAGAACGGGTCATTGTCTGACATTTAACAATGAATCATCTACACGAGCTTAAAACCTATGAATAGTTTAAATGTAAGCTCATGTCCGAGAAAATTTAATTTCTCGTTAATGAGGGTAAGTTATCGTTGCATGGATAAACTTCCCTTTCTTTGAAATCCGGGTCATCGTCTGTCATTTAACGAGGAGCCTTATACACGAGCTTAAAACCTTTTAATGTTTTTAATGTAAGCTCGTGTCCGAGAAAAATTAATTTCTTGTTTTGAGGGTAAGTTATCGTTGCAAGATAAACTTCCCTTTCTTTGAAGAGCGGGTCACAGACTGTTATTTGTCTATAAGCCTTAATGCATGAGCTTAAAAACTTCGAATGTTTTTAATTTTAGCTCATGCCCGAGAAAACTTAATTTCTCGTTGTGAGGATAAGTTTATCATCGGCGATAAACTTTCCTTTCTTTGATGAACGAGTTACAGTCTTTGATGTGACTATAAGTACTTTGTGCATGGTAAGCTTAACTGCAAATCCCGTGAGGCACTTGTTTCTCTGATATCAGTTTCTTTAGTAACCAAAACCTGAGAGTGTCCTTAGTTGAACTGTATATAAAGTTCGGACCGGTTTGTTTTTGTTGATCCTTGACTTTGGTACCTGCATTCTCATGTGAAGTTTGCATGCTTTGATATGGGTTAGCGATATCTATTTTTGAAGCAAGTGGGGGTTCACAATTGTCTTTTCTTGTGCCAAAGGTGACCTGAGGAGATGATTCACTTATCTTATTTGGCAAACGTTTCCTTTTATAGAAAACCTTAAGTTCAGGCTTAAGTAATGCATCATCCTTTTCAATTTCCTCCCTAGTAGTCTTAGTAGAATCGGAAGCTATCCTAGTTAAAGGGAACTCGTATTCTACAAGAGTGAAAGTTCCACCAGTGGGGCGCCAAACTTTACCAATGGGTTTGATTTTAGCTATCCACTGGGATTTAAGTCTAGCACGGGATTTCACCTCATTAAGTAATTTCTTGACACAAGAGTCATGATTTGCCGTAAAGACACATTTTCTACATGTTTTACAAGTAGCGTATTTAATGTCTGAATAAGATCTAGAATCCCTAGAAGATTGATTGATGCTCCTAGGATATGACATGCTACGGTTAGCAGTATTAGATAATCTAGAAGGCATCTGACTAGGTTTGAAAATTCTATCTCTCACTTGTGTCTTTTTCTTAGCATCCCTTAGATCAAAGTTATGGCGAACGTCATTTGAACTAGTTCGAGACATGTTCTTTGGACTATGTCTAGGGAGACTAGAGGCAATCATGTGATTAGGTCTTGCAAAAGCTGTTTTAGTCACATTGGGCCTAGGTGGTGGAGTGACTGTTCTAGAAATATGAACCACATCAATTTGGGAGGCAAACCGCGGTCTCGAGGATTGTGGTCGCTCGGATCTAAATGCAGTCGGTTGTCTGACGGACTGATTTGTAGGCGGTTTCCCCAAGATTGATAGTTTTTCAAGCTTAGTGTCCACACTAGTTCCTTTAGTTTTCCTTAATTCATTTCTCAAAGCAGCTATAGCAAAAATCTTTTCTTGAACCTGAGCCTTTAAAGTCTCATTCTCTTTGAGTAATCTATCTTGGGATGCCAACTTAGATTCTAGTAGTTGAATTTGTTTCAAAAGATTATCCTTTTCAGCTTTAGAATCTTAAACTTTTTGATCCAATTTTCTTTCAAGAACAACGTTTGACTTTCCAAGTTTTTCAAAATATGTTTCAAATTTGTCCGTTTTCTTGAAAAATCCTAATTTGGCATCCACAAGATCTTTTGATTGTTGAGCTACAATCGTTTCGAGCTCTCTAATCTTGGAATCAGAAGCAATCAATAAAGCAGTAATAAGACAATTGTCATGATGTTTAGCATTTTGAACACTTTCTCCCCTATTATGACTCACATCGGATGAATCAGAAGTGGTATTTCTATCACTCTTTTCTATCCCATGTTTGTATTTGGTTTGAATCTAGGTGTGTCGGGTCGAGTCTGATTGTTATGAGAATTTGTTGAGAATAGATGGGTTTCGTCTGTTGGTGTAGTCTGTTGGTGAGTCGAGGGTACGAGGGTGTGTTTTTGTTCGTGAGTAATAAAGATGAACGTGATTTAATGTGTTGGACTATTTTGAGTCATGAGTCTTGATTGGTTTCAGATGTGGAGTCGAGTTGTGAAGAATGTGTCGAGAGTTGTGTGTTGGTTTAAGTTTGAGTCGAGAGTCTCGAGTCTCGGTTTGTTGAGAATGGTTTGTTTTGTTGAGAATGGTTTGTTTTATCTAACATAAGTTGGAATAGAGGTAATCCACACATAAGTCGGAATACAGCATCTATATCCTTATCCGGAATACATGATGTCCAACATAAGTCGGAATAGAGTTAATCCACACGTAAGTCAGAATACACTTAATTCACACGTAAGTCGGAATATATTTCTTCCACACTTAAGTTGGAATACACTTAATCCATACGTAAGTCGGAATCTGATAATAAAACTGTTCGAAATCTTGATTTATAATTATTCGGAATATTACAAGGTTGGAGGGAAAACAAGATGAATATAAGTCGGAATATAATTTTGATGATTTGGACAATAATTCGGAATGAGACTTGATTTTGGAGGGAAAAAATAAGAGTTTAGTTCGGAATATGTTTAACAAAAAGTTTAGTTCGGAATGTGACAAAACAAATTAAGTCGGAATCTGTGAATATTTTGGAGGGAAGAAATCAAAGACATAAGTCGGAATGTGTAAAACCCTTTTATTCCGACTTATACTAAAAAATTTGGAACACTTGTAATTTTTACCCAAAAATCAATCTAAAAATTTCAACTTTTTCGTGCTTTTACCAAAACAAAAACCCAAAATCACTACCACAACTATGATAATGAATTTTAGGAAGATTAAACCATAAAAAAACACAATTTTTTTTTAGTCGAATGATTTTAGATCAAAAACCCACCAATCAATGATGAACAAACACAAGAACAACCTAATCAACCATAGCTCTTGATACCAAATGTAGAATCATATAATCTTAGGATTGTAGATGTGTTTGTAAAGATCTAAAGAGATGGAAGGAAAAGGAAGAACTAGAGAGAGAAAGCTAGAGAGAGAAAGGAGAGAAAGGAAGAAAGAAAGATAGATTGATGAAATGTGAGAAAACAAATGAGCAACCCCTCCTAACATGCTAGGAGGAGGTATATATATAGCCCACCCTACATGTGGGCTATATGGACTATATGTTTACATAATGGATCACGAGCCCAATACTTGAATTTATCATTGGAGTGACCGATCATTTCTAAATACGTAAAAACGTATTTCCAACAGATTATCCATGGTTCCTTTAAACATGACGAACTATAAATACCCTATGTAGATACTCTTGTATATAAGCAATGAACATTTCTGTTCTTTTATCTATGTGGGATGAGGTAATCGTTTATCTTCTAAACTTATTTTTTTTGCTAATACTATGATATTTATTTACCAACAATGTAGTTAGATACAAATTCCATGGAGGTGCTATGCACCCTCACCTAAATTCATTTTGCAAACAATATCGAATCGAGCAATATAGAACTATGAGATCACTACAAAAGTTACGATCATATTGAAAAAGAATGAAAAGACTAAAAAGTAGCGAGAGACTTCTAAGAGCTAATACAACGGCGGTACATAAGTTATAAAATTTAACTACAAAAGTTGAGCCGTGAAATTAGAAATCTAATTTGGTTCATTCCTCAAGGACATGTAACATAATAGAAGTTAAGATACTCGAAACCTACCTCTGTCAAATTCTAATAACACAAAAACTTACAATGTGCAATCTTGAAACTAAAAAATGTTATAGAATAATAACTCAAATCTGAATCGATGTTCTGTTATCGGGTATAGTTTGATGAGAGCGCAATTGAGATTCTCGTTTATCAGCGATGTTCTCATATGAATTTCGGTATTTTGAGAAGAAGAATTATAAAGTTATAATGAAACACTTAAGACGTCATATAAAAATAATTTAACACCTTTTTTGAAGGTAAATGTTTTGTCAAAAATTAAGACTTCATATCAAATTCTCGCCAGAAAAGAAATGGGGAGTCTCTAAGAACAACACCACACATTACCTATACGAGAGCCTGACACTTGGATATATAAACGGTAACCATTTTTCATCTTTTGTTTATGTGGGATGAATGTTATCTTGGCTTTCATCATTAAAGATTGTTTATGTTCTAAACACTTTGATCATTGATACTATGCTCTATGATAATCATTAAGCAACGATGTATTTCGATACGAAGATTGTCCATGGAGGTTTTTATCACACACACGTGAATTCATTCTTCCAAATCAAGTAATCCACTCATTTGTACGAGGTCTCTACATAACTTAAATTTGTGATGCCTCCCTTGTGACGGTGATTGTTATAACAGTTATTGCTTTATTCTAAAACATAAAAAAAATAAATAAAAAAATAAAAATATAATTAAGACTCCATATCAAATCGTCGCACAGTTGTTTGCTTGATGGTTGTTCGTTTATAAACCAAGACGACGTAACCTATACGGCTATACATGAGGGCAGAACACTATTCCTAAAACAAGATACATGTAGACAACTTACTATATATAGGATAATCAATTTCCTGATTTTTTCTATGTTGGATTGAGAATTAACATGGCTTTCATTACAAGAACAAAGAAATTCATAACATTACTCAAATCGTGTGTGTTTTATAGTAATTTATTAAGAGTAAATTACACCGTTCGTCCTTGTGGTATATGTTGACCGACAAAGTTCGTCCCTTGACTAAAAAATGCATCACTCGTCCTTAAGTGGGAAACGTTATTTACCGTTAGTCCCTCCTTCTAAAAGCTCTACCTAACTATTGTTTAAGTATACAGACACAAGGGTAAATGGGTCAGTTTGCTTCCCTTTTCTTATTTGATTGTAAATGAACCATCTCACTTTGAAGTTTGAACCCCTAGAATCCAAAAACAATTGGACTGGTATGTAGATTTGGATATAAATCCTACCAGTAACAAACAATTACTGAGTCACCTTTTCAAAAAAAAAAATCCGACATTCACAATTATCAAACTTCTAAATCCTCAAACCCTATAACTATAACAATAATACCATCATCAAAAATCATCGTCGGCCACCACTGTTGACAGTCACCACCACCATCTCTCTCAACCACGGTCGTCCACCGTCACCAAATTCAATAACAAACACCCAATCGCTAATCACTACCAATCTTCATAATAAAGATTCATCACTTCCACCACCACATTCGAACATCACCTACCTCGCCAACAACCATGAACCCAGTCTACTACACGATCAGATCTACACCTCCACCAAGATCTTAAGTTAAAACAAGCGCTCTTGATCTTACATCGAAACCACTTTTATAGAAGATCCTTTGTCGGAACGTACGAAACATAATTTTGTGATTTAGTCGACACCTCTATTATCAAGTGGCGTCTTTATGCTTTCTTGTTGGTGGATAAAAATGGTTGCGCTTATGTTGCTAACAAGACTAGTGAATAACTATAATAATTGTTGTCCATTACTACTATTTGTTACTGTATATATAATTATGGAGATTATGGGATGACAAAGTAATAGTGTTGGTTACATCGTGTAGACTGGGCAAACAAAAGAGCCCAGTAAAGATGGAGTATGTGATAGCAAAGAATAACCCAAATGAAAAGTACAATAAAAGATATTTGAATAAAATTAGTACTTAACATATCGTATACATATGCGTTTGTATATATTGGTTTCAGATTGTTATGGTTTTGATTAGTGGGCTTGTCGGAGGTGGTGAATATGAACATGGTGAATTTTGATAACTGAAGAAGATAATAGATTAAATAAAAAAGGGTTAATTCCATATATGGTCCAAACTAAACCTTAAAATGCCTTATTTACCCAATCAAATATTATAATAACATATATATCCAACTAAAACAACATATTTGACATATTTACCCATTTCATTATAAAGTTAAATTAAAATGAATTTACACCATTAAATCCCAATTATAACCTTAAACTACTGTAACAAATAATGAGGATTTCTCAACTGTTTAGTACATGATAGGCAATCAGAAGTTAGAATGTACATTCGTTAATGTATATAGTAGTGAAACATTGCTATTTTACGTTTGTTAAATCTAAGATTTGTTATAATTATATATACAATAATCGAATTTTCTGAAATTGAGAATAGAAACTTTAAAGATGGAACACATAATACTTCTTCCTCATGCATCACACTACAATTTGCTTTCAATCTCCCAGATAATAATTTGCCTTTGATACAAATGATTTGGCATTATATAAAAGATCAACGAAGATGATAGAATAGTTCGTACAGAAAAAACAAGCAAACTTTATAGAATGTTAGGGTATAATGGGAATTAAACGACTGAAATACATTTTATAATAGATTTTATAATCAAATGGGTATATATGACAAATATCATGTTTATGTTGGGTATATATGACATTATAAACTTTTAATGGGAAAATAAGGCATTTTAAAGTTTAAATTGGACATATATGGAATTAACCCAAGAAAAAAATATTGGTGGTGGTGGGAGTCACTTGAAAGGTTTTATTTATTTAGTTGCGATTAAAAGATAAATATGTAACAAAGTTACCATTATACCCTCATTTAAGTATCAAGTGGGGTGCCATAACGACAGTTAACGAAACTTGTTAGAGGGAGGGACCAACAATACATAACGTTTCCCACTTAAGGTAGACTGATGCATTTTTTTTGGTCAAATGAAGAATCTTGTCGGTCAACGTATACCACAAGGATGAATTGTGTAATTTACTCTTTTATTAACTACCTTCCATGCACATATTAAAGATCATTTGTCATTTATTTCCGCTACAACATTTGATTTCAGTCTTCCAAAAAATATCGAATAGAGTTTATATAGAACAAATTACAGAATGGTTTCTAGGTTTTTTTTATGCACTACTTAACGTAAACTTGTGTTCTTAAGAAATTTCTTTTGTTGCAAGAGTACATGAAACCAATGTCGTTATCATCAAAATGATGGATGGATCGAGGTCTATCGGTTAAAACTTTCAAAATTAGACGATAGATATCACAAAATGATTAAAAAAACTCAACTACTAAACGCATCATCTGAGATCTTTGATAAGAAGAATTTATAGTTGAAAAAAATGGTCAAAGAAGCTAAATAAAGATCTCTACTAATATATATAAAGGGCGTATATTTTTTTTTTAAATGTGAATTTTAATACTTTTATTATAAATATTCAATATTGATTTTTTACGTAATATTATCAGGTTACGGTTTGATCATCGGATCAACCTGGTCGAGTCGTTTGAGTCACCGAATTAACCCGGTCTAGTCACCGGTCACAGGTTCGATCATCATGTCAATCCCATCGAGTTATCGGTCACCGGTCACACGTCCGATCACTAAGTCTGTATCGGTTTTTGTCCCTTGACATTAGTTTCATATCGCGTTTAGTCCCTGGCGTAACTAGTAAGGGACCAAACCTGTTACTAGTCAAAACTACATATAGATGATCCGTTAATTTTTTTTCGAGAGACAGAATCCGTTAAACCAAACAAATCACAGGGACGATTTATGCAGTTAACTCGTAAGAGGGAAATATAAAGATAATGATTAATACAAAGATATTTTGTAGTTAACATAAAAAAATTTTAAGATTTCATATCATATTTTCACACCCGTTGAAACTGCTAGTACTCACAGAACTAGACCCTCCAACAAATATGAAAGCATGACACTAATGTTAAAACAATAATCAAGTAAACCATTGAATATATAAACGATAATCGTTTTTTTGTTTTGTCTATGTGGGATGGGATTCGTACGGATTTCATGAAAAAATCTTACCACCTAACTTTTCCTTCTTTTCTATCCAACAGTTTTGTTAATCTAATCGGATAAGTTACCTAAACAACCAGCTAGCTAGTAGCTAGGAACGTTCTGGGTGATACTTACTCGGTTACATAGCTATTTCCATGCTTACCAAGGTCCGGTTAAAACCATTCCAGACTAAAGTTATCGAATTCATATTATCACTGATTCATACCTCCTCCATCAGAATTACGTTTTGTATAGTCCCTTTGATACTTTTGATAGGTTATAATTTTAATAATTAAGACTTAAATTAAGTTTCATAATATTTTTAGTGCATATTGCTAAGAAAAAGGTACATAAAGTCAAGTTAAGAATGAAAAATAAAGACATAATGTCAAATTTCCATTTAGAAGATTCATGTTCCTTCAACTTGAAGGACCACAAGACCTCTAAATGAAAGCATAACACTCAGCTGAAAATTATCATTTGTTCTTTTATCTATGTGGGATGAATAGTTATCATTTTTTTATGACAATGAGGTATTATCCTAGCTTCTCTCAAATCATGCTTATCTATAGCTTTAGTAAGTACCATCCATGCACATATTAAATATAATTTGCATTTAATTCCACTACAACATTTTAATTCAGTCTTCCAAAAAATATGGAATAGAGTAAAAATAGAACAAACCATGATTTCATATGAATTTTCATAATCTAAAGTGCTTGTTGAAAAACTTTAATAAAGTTATAACCAAAAAGTTTAAGATCTATAAAGTTCAAAAACACTTTCTTTGTAGTCAAATGTTTCATCCAATAATTTTTAAAATTAAGAGAAAATTATACATAAACAATGTAATATATTTTCTCTCGATCAATAATTAAGAGAAAATTTTTAAAATGTTTCATCCAATCATTCTTCTTCTTTTGTGAATGTGAGATCGGAGTTACAAGCTTTCATGTCAAAAACAACGAATTGCCTACATTTTCTCTCGAGTCTCTGTCTACACTAAAACAATGAGTGTCATCTCTTGCATGTCAGAACAATTACAAATGTACATTAAAAGTTTACAAGAATGTTTGTACAAAAGCGTAACATAATAAGTAGGGGTGAGAAAAAAAAAACGAAACCGAACCTAATAACCCAAAAAACCGAACCAAAAAAATCGACAAAAACAAAAAATCCATGGTTATGTTTTTAATTTTTTAAAAACCAAAAACTTACGATTCGGCATCCAAAAACCGAACCGAACCGAACCGAGCCATTTTATTACATAACAACATATATTTAAAATAATATAAAAAAGATAATAAATAAACATTTTAAATTCACACTATATTCATTTAGTGCGTGGAATATAATATATTTATCTTAGTTTTTATATTTGTATACGGACATTATTTGACAGTACATGTGAAAATGATGGTTTATGCGTATGGTTACTTGTATATATGTATCTTCTTTATATGTGTATAATTTTAAAATTTTGAGATAAACATCATGAGGCTTATATTGACAAAAAATAAAGAAAAACAACCATTTTTTTACGTGAAATAAGTTTATTAATATAAATTGGTTACACCCAAATATAAACAGTTTTTAAAAGCAGAAAAACCAAAAAACCGAACCGACACCCTCTAAAAACCGAGAAATCAAACTGCCAAAACCGAATGGTTTTGTTTTTATAAAAATCGAATATATCGGTTCGATCAGTTTTGATTTTTTCTATAAATCGATCTAAACTGAAATGTGCACAACCCTAATAATAAGTACTCAAGTCGCTTTATGAAGTGTTCTCAAAAGGAGTCGAGGTGATATTAAAAATGTGGCTGGAACCATGGTTATTAGCTTACACTTTCTGGAACTTTCAGGTTGCAAGAATATTATACGTTGACATTTACATAAGTTAACCATGCTTGGGTGAAATTGTTGCTACTTATGGTGTGACAGAATCAAGCTGATAAGATCACAAGTGTATTCAGTATCACCTAAACAAAGACCTGAGACCAAGCTGATAAGATCATAAAGTTCTACCTTTTCAAACATGGATCTTAACTGTCTAGACCAAGCCCACTGGAAAGATATACCTGGAGGGGACATCGGATCTCCATTGTTGTTGACAAGCGCCAAGGGATCATTAGACATCACCAATGTGTTCATGTTGTAGTTTCTTGGAATAGGAGAACGAGCACTCACTAAGCTATTTGGATTGGTGTCCAACCGAAAGAGACGTGGGAAAGTGGTACAAAGAGGTAAGCCACCCAGCCACGGTCAAGCCAAAATCGGGTGCTTAAACTATTCCCGACCTTTTTCTTAAATAAAAAGGTGAGATTCATTCTAATATCACAAAGGTCGTCTTTTAGCATCATAATGCTGAACCAACATCCTGTTTTAAAGGAAGAAATCGAATTATTAGTTAGACCTCCATCTGGACCATGTAAGGAGCAGATAACTTTACACCAAAGGGACTCCTTCTCGTTTAGAAAACGCTACCACCATTTAGCCAACATGGCTAAGTTACTCGCCCTTAAACTTCTTATACCAATACCTCCTTGATCACGAGGAGATAAAACTTTTTCCCACGCAACCCAAGCGATTTTCATATCCTCCTTTGATCCACCCCAAAAGAAAAAACGTGTAAGACTTTCAAGCTCGCTAATCACAAATTTAGGAGCCTTGTAAAAGGAGAAAAAATTCACTCCGAGGCTACCGAGGACAGATTTGATTAGATTCAAACGCCCTTCAATGGATAACGTCTTTGATTTCCACTTAGAAAGTCGTTTGTGAAAACGATCAACCAAAGGCTTCCAATTAATACATCTCGCCATATTATCCCTGATAGGTAGACCGAGATAGATGCAAGGTAGTTGAGAAGGTTGACAGGCCACTCAAAGAGGCAACCGAGCAAACTTCACTCAGAGGAACACCTAATCCAAAAATCTTACTCTTGTGGAAATTAACTTTTAGACTAGAAGCAAGATGGAAGCATGCGAGTATTCTTGAAAGATTCCGAACATTCAAAATTAACCATTCACCAATAATCAAAGCATCACCCGCAAACTAGAGATGCGAGACCAGTACTTTGTCGGCTCCGACTTCGACTCCACGAAAGATGTCCAAAGTTTGAGCTTTCATAATAGCCATATTAAGAGCTTCAATCAATAAGATAAAAAGCAATGGAGAAAGAGGGTCACCTTGCCTTAAACCGCGCTCAATTCTTTTCTATGCAACATTTCTTTGTTAATCTAATCGGATAAGTTACATCTAACAACCTAGCTTCTAGCTAGGATCGTTCCGAGTGATATTTACTCGGTTACATAACTATTGCCATGCTTACAAGGCCCGGTTAAAACCATGCAGAGACTATGTTTTTGAATTCATATTATCACTTATATATACCTCTTCCAACAGAATTAGGTTTGATATAGTCCCCTCTTATACTTTTTATAGGTAAGAATTTTAAAATTAAATTTGTAAATCAAGTTTCATAATTCTTTTAGTGCTTGCTAAGAAAAAAGATACATAAAGTCAAGTTAAGAATAAAAAAATAAGACATTATGTCAAATTTCCATATAGATGATTCACGGTCCTTCAACATGAGATATTAAAATGAAAACACAAGTTATCATTTATTTTTATTTTGAATATTTCGTATATTATTTTTAACATAAATATAAATAAGACCTGTGACATTAGTGTGAGATAAAAATAAATACACATAATTCGACATATTACCATCACGCATATTTTTTTAAGATCATTATGTGTTATTAAACACACATAATGTCTAAAAAAGATAACAGTTGAATAAAGTCAAATCGTTGATTCAACAAAAATATATATATAATATGAATCTATATTAATACATAATAAAAAATCATATAAAACCCATGATGCATGCATGAGTATTATAATTATTTAAGTATTAAAGTCAAGTTTAAAAAAAAGACATAATGTCAAATTTTCATATAGTTGATTCACGGTTCCTTACAACATGAAGAACCACAAGACCTCTAAGTGAAAGCATGACTCAGCTGACGCTTTTACTCGTGGTCTTTTAAAGTTCAAAAATATTAAGACTTTATATTAAATTCTCATGTTGGTTAAACATGCATGGTTGACAGTTGACACAACCACACTATAAAACATTAGAAGAGTATACAATTAGATATATAAATGCAATTATCTTTGTTTTCTTTGTCTATCTTTTCTCTTGATTCATAAGCTCCATGATAATCACTAAGCTGCGATGTAATTAGATATCAAATCAAGTAGTACACAACTCTCAAATGGTACCCAAGAGAACAAAAAAAATTAAGACTTAATATCAAATTCTCTTATTGATAGCAGGGGTGGTTTGCTTAGAAACGACCTACGCAACCAATATGAGAGCATGACAATCATCCTCACAGAACAAAACAGTTAATAGTTTGGTATTTTAATGATAACCATTTTCCTTTTCTTGTCTACGTGGGATATGAGTTAGCATGGCTTTCTTGACAAAGAAAATAAAGTACCACCCACATGAACACAAAATACATACTTCCAAAATATATCAAATACAGTAATATAGAACTGAAACAACAACGGGGCATAATTTTTGTTATGAAAAAGGTACATGTCAAACAAAAAATTAAATGTAAATTTGACCCTTGTCTTCTGCAACAACTCCAACAATTGAAATAACTCTAGAGAAGTGAAATTAGCAATCTGATTTGGTTCATACCTCAAGGATTTGTATAATAGAATACGAGTTAAGATACTCCAATCCCACCTCTGTCAAATTCTTATAACACAACGAGAATATTTATACTACTTTATAAAGCATTTGGGATCTTCCTAAAATATTAAAGTTTAAAATTCAGACTTTTTACCTATTAAATAAAGAAAGTTGTTGATATTTTCATTAACATTATATACAGTAACCTTTTTCAAACAACCTTTTGTAACAAACTTTTGTAACAACCTTTTAAAATAACATTTTTTCTTTTAAATTGAAAAATGTTTTTATTTATTTATTATTTTTTTAATCTAATTTCAATATATTTTTTTTAAAATTTTGTGTTTTTTAATTCGATATCCATTTTGATATATTTTTATTAATTTTTAATCTTTTTCAATTTTAGTGGTTTTTTTAATTCGATTTTATACATTTACAATGAGTAATAGATTAATATTTGTTATACGTCTACGCCGCCGCATTGCGCGAGCACCATTCGACGTTTTAGAATAGTCACTCAAACCTAAATCGACGTTTTGTTAAAAAATGTCGTATCTTGAATCTTACCAATGTTGTAGTGTTGTACGATACCGACAACAACCCGAAGATCGATATCGCGGAACCGCTAGATCGCGAGTTGTATTGAACACAAGTAGCGAACACGAGAGACTACAAAGAACCGACAAACATATATGCACACAGAATACCCTCAACTACCTCTTTATTAATAACCCTAATAAAGACTACATTGAGGAAGAAGAATTCAATGAACTAGGATCCCCCCTCATCCCTATTTATAGAGATGAGGGGGTAGGCACCTTCCTAATACAAGTTTATTCCTAATCTATATTACAAAGTACACTTAAGTCCCTAACCTATGTTTAATATTACTCCTAATATTCTAACAATTTCCACCTTAGGAGTAACACTTAAACATAACCGATACTCAACACCCTTTACCGGTGTTGGAACCTCGAACCGGGAACCACCTTGTCGACCAGGCATTATACTTCTGTAATTTCCCTAGATTAGCTTCCATAGACTCCTTCACATTCTTCTTCTCAGCAACATTACCCACCGCACCCTCTTGACCAGGTACTCCAGTTACCGTAATGTTTGCTCCCACCTTTATACCAAGGTGTACCTTTTCCTGCTCATTTACCAAGCAGTCCGTGTTTGTCTTTTCTTCAGGTTGTTTATCCTTCAACCGTCTTTGAGCCACTACAGCATGATTGTTACTAACCTGAAAAACCTCAACTTCACAATCTTCTTGAGCTCCATGCAGTTCCACCTCAAACCGTATTTGAGACATTGCAACCTGATCATTACTATCCTGAACAAGAGCTCCCTGCAGTTCTACCTCAAACCAAACACGTTTATCAACCTGTACTTCATGGAATTCTGTTTTAACAGCAGGACCAAGTTGTTTGAACCCAACTTATTTATGACCTCCATGCTTTTATACAGTAAACCCATCGAAAATTTCGATGTTAAACCTAGTTATAAAACTAGCCATTCTTCTTTATCCCTTTGTTGATTTGCTAAACCTTGTGAAAAACCTCACAATCACAAATTGTCAAAGTCCCTTCGATAATTCGCTAAACCTTGTGATATATTAAACCTCACAATCACGAATTACGAAGTCTCCTTGTATAAAGAAAAACCCTTGGTTTATCGATATAACCCTAAGAGAAACCTTCTTAGAAATCGATCAAACCAAGTAACCCTTCAAAAGAACACCCTTTCTTACTCAAATATCGATTGAGCCTTGGAAATTAACCTATCCAACAAATCGACAACCCTTGAATCAAGAAAGTACCAGACTCCTTTGGAAGTAACCCTTGTCGTACTTTAAATTTTGCAAAACCGATTTCTAATATCCTAAGAAATCTTACAACCTCGACAAGTCTTGAATCTTCTTAACCTTGCTACAAACCTTGTCAAATTGTTTCTTAACCAACTTTCCCGACAATCCTCGCAAGCCGTGTGCAATATACCCGTTGTTGCTAAACCCTTTCTTGCAAACCGAATTAAATAGGATAACCCTAAACCCTCGATTAGAACAAGCAACCTGATCGCTAACTTGAAAACCCAAGCAAACCACAATCAAACTTGAACCACAAGAAAATAACCTTCTTGCAAATCGAATTTATTAGATACCCTAAACCCTCGATTCCGAACAAGTAAACCCAATCGCAAGCTTGAAACCTAAGCGAACCACGATCATAACTTGTACCACAAGAACCCGCAACAACGATCTTCGCTTTAATCAAATTTTATACACCTAAAAGACGATAAAAACAAAGTCGAATATAGCTATTGTATATTCGAACCCTATGGAAAAAATATACAATTTTCACGTCAACTTTGTAGTATTTATTTTTGCATGTGAGATTGAATATCATAAAATTATATTCAAATATCATTAAACTAGCTTCACGTTGCAAATATCTTTTCCACCTCTCGACCGATTATCGCTACACCAAAAAAAATACGAATTTGAAAGCCAAAGTCGAATCTTGATACGTCGAACGATTTAAAAAATCTTTTTTTTTTCATTCATTCAGCGATCGCTACTACTTTGATTCGTAAAAACCGAATTTCGACCTCGATACTTCAACGAACCGAAACCTCGCTCTAGCCCTCGACTTCGATGACCACAATAATCGTAGCTCTGATACCACTTGTTGTACGATACTGACAACAATCCGAAGATCGATATCGCGGAACCGCTAGATCGCGAGTTGTATCGAGCACAAGTAGCGAACACGAGAGAGACTACAAAAAACCGACAAACATATATGCACACGGTATACCCTCAACTACCCCTTTATTAATAAACCCTAATAAAGACTACATTGAGGAAGAAGAATACAATGAACTAGGATCCCCCTCATCCCTATTTATAGAGATGAGGGGGTAGGCACCTTCCTAATACAAGTTTATTCCAAATCTATATTACAAAGTACACTTAAGTCCCTAACCTATGTTTAATATTACTCCTAATATTCTAACAATTTCCACCTTAGGAGTAACACTTAAACATAACCGATACTCAACACCCTTTACCGGTGTTGGAACCTCGAACTGGGAACCACCTTGTCGACCAGGCATTGTACTTCTGTAATTTCCCTAGATTAGCTTCCATAAACTCCTTCACGTTCTTCTTCTCAGCAACATTACCCTCCGCGCCCTCTTGACCAGGTACTCCGGTTACCGTAATGTTTTCCCCCACCTTTATACCAAGATGTACCTTTTCCTGCTCATTTACCAAGCAGCACGTGTTTGTCTTTTCTTCAAGTTGTTTGTCCTCTAACCGTCTTTGAGCGACTACAGCATGATCGATACTAACCTGAATAACCTCAGCTTCACGACTCTCTTGAGCTCCATGCAGTTCCACCTCAAACCGTATTTGAGCCACTACAACATGATCGTTACCATCCTGAAAAACCTCAGCTTCACGATCCCCCTGAGCTCCCTGCAGTTCCACCTCAAACCAAACACGTTTATAAACATGTACTCCATGGACTCCTGTTTTAACACCAGGAACAAGTTGTTTGAACACAACTTGTTTTGAACCTCCATGCTTATCTACATTAGACCCATCGAAATTTTCGATGTCAAACCTAGTTATAGAACTAGCCATTTTTCTTTATCCCTTTGTTGTTTGCTAAACCTTGTGAAAAACCTCACAATCACAAACCGACAAAGTCCCTCCGATAATTCGCTAAACCTTGTGATATATTCAACCTCACAATCACGAATTACGAAGTCCCCTTGTAAAGAAAAACCCTTGCTTTATCGATATAACCCTAAGAAAAACTTCTTAGAAATCGATCAAACCAAGTAACCCTTCAAAAGAACACCCTTTCTTACTCAAATATCGATTGAGCCTTGGAAATTAACCTATCTAACAAATCGATAACCCTTGAATCAAGAAAGTACCCGACTCCTTTTGAAGTAACCCTTGTCGTACTTTTAATTTTGCAAAACCGATTTCTAATAGCATAAGAAATCTTGCAACCTCGACAAGTCTTGAATCTTCTTAAACCTTGCTACAAACCTTGTCAAGTTGTTTCTTAACCAACTTTACCGACAAGCCTCGCAAGTCGTGTGCAATATACCCGTTGTTGCTAAAACCTTTTCTTGCAAATCGAATTTATTAGAAAACCTCTAAACCCTCGACCACAAACAAGCAACCCGATCGTAAACTTGAATACCCAAGCAAACTACGATCAAACTTGAACCACAAGAAAAACCTTTCTTGCAAATCGAATTTATTAGAGAACCCTAAACCCTCGATTACGAACAAGCAACCCCGATCGTTAACTTGAAAACCCAAGCAAACCACGATCAAACGTGAACCACAAAAAAATACCCTTCTTGCAAATCAAATTACTTAGTAACCCTAAAACCTGAATTCCAAACAAGCAAACCCGACCGTCAACTTAAAACCTAAGCGAACCACGATCGAAACTTGTTACACAAGAAGAAAAACCGCAACAACAAACCTTGAGCTTAATCGTCCTTTTTTTTAAATCCCAAAAAAAATGACGATAACCAAAGACGATTTAAGAATTGAAACTTTTTTCTTCCAAATAGTCAACTTTGTAGTATTATACTTTCTACGTGACATTAAAACAAACAACCAATCATGACTTTTTGTTTAATCTCATTCACGTAGGTAATAATACCCCACAACCTTTTCCTCTTGTCTTAATTGCGATCGCTACTATAGACAAATCGATTTAAAACCTTTTGTCGCTACTGCTATACGATTGATCAACAGAAACCTCGATACTTCGATGACCACGAAACCCGTAGCTCTGATACCACTTGTTGTACGATACCGACAACAAACCCGAAGTTCGATAACGCGGAACCGCTAGATCGCGAGTTGTATCGAGCACAAGTAGCGAACATGAGAGAGACTACAAAAAACCGACAAACATATATGCACACGGTATACCCTCAACTACCCCTTTATTAATAAACCCTAATAAAGACTACATTGAGGAAGAAGAATACAATGAACTAGGATCCCCCTCATCCCTATTTATAGAGATGAGGGGGTAGGCACCTTCCTAATACAAGTTTATTCCTAATCTATATTACAAAGTACACTTAAGTCCCTAACCTATGTTTAATACTACTCCTAATATTCTAACAATTTCCACCTTAGGAGTAACACTTAAACATAACCGATACTCAACACCTTTTACCGGTGTTGGAACCTCGAACCGGGAACCACCTTGTCGACCAGGCATTGTACTTCTGTAATTTCCCTAGATTAGCTTCCATAAACTCCTTCACTTAAACTTGTTGTACGATACCGACAACAACCCGAAGATCGATATCGCGGAACCGCTAGATCGCGAGTTGTATTGAACACAAGTAGCGAACACGAGAGACTACAAAGAACCGACAAACATATATGCACACGGAATACCCTCAACTACCTCTTTATTAATAACCCTAATAAAGACTACATTGAGGAAGAAGAATTCAATGAACTAGGATCCCCCCTCATCCCTATTTATAGAGATGAGGGGGTAGGCACCTTCCTAATACAAGTTTATTCCTAATCTATATTACAAAGAACACTTAATTCCCTAACCTATGTTTAATATTACTCCTAGTATTCTAACATGTAAAATAGTCACTCAAACCTAAATCGACGTTTTGTTATGGGGTATAAGACGAGAGAGTGAATGCCGTTTATCACTGTTGTTCGTATAAGAATTACATAATTTAGAATATTTGTCTAAGAAGATTTTTAAAGTCATAACAGAAAAGATGAGATCACTATAATCTGGAATTGAGTAGATTTTATATATCTTATCAAAAATAAAAATACACACTTTTAAACTTTTTTTAAAATTAATATATCTTGTAAACGGTGAATCATCAAATGAAAAAAAAATACCATCACAACGAGCATTAAATAATTTATTTATATATGGCACATGTGATATATTTTCGACGAACTTTTTTTTCTATTTTTTTCTTAAGTCACGTTTGAGAAAATCATGCATGATTTGGATCGCAAATCATATACGATTTCATAAAATCGTATATGATCTTTTCAAATGTGATTTAAAGAAAATCGAAAAATAGTTCGTTGAAAGTATATACATTTGTGATCTTTATGAAAAGATGATTTAATTCTTGTCGCGGTGGTGTGTCTTATTTTATTTAACGATTAACGATTTGTTAAATATTTAACTTTTTTTAAAAGGATAAAATTAGGTATTTCTGTTAAATATATAAAATTAATAACTTAAATTGTTTTATTAAGTTTAAATAATATTTTACATTAAACATTGCCTATAACAAAAATTTTAAGACGTCATATAGAAAATAAGTCAAGCTTTTATCAAGAAACTTTAGCTCAATTTCAAACTCGACTCGTTCGAGCCGAGCTTTTATCGAGCTCAAACCCGAGCTCAATCCCAATAACTGGCTCGAAACATATAATGAGCCGAGTTAGAGCTTTTTTTTAGCACGACATATTAGTGGTTAGTGGTTCGATTCGTTTTTTTATATAAGTAAAAAACGTTGATTTGAATATTAGCCTAATTGTAAAGAATAATGTTATAGTAATTTACAGTAATAATTTATTAATAGACGTTATCATATTTTACTATGAACATCGAATTTGTGTTGATGTGCAAGACTTATTGATGTATTTATTTCATATATATAATTTCGAGCTTTTCAAGTTAAGCTCGAGCTTTGCTCGAATCCTAATCGAGCTGAGTTCAAGTCTTAACGGTTAAAGATCGACCAACTATTGAGTCGAGCTTCAGCCTACCATTTATGTTTTGAACCGAGATCGAGCTTTGTTGAGCTCGAGCTCGGCTCGACTCGATTACACCTTTACTTGAGATCACTACAAAATTTTGTCATAAAAATATTGCATGTCAAACAAAATCGAATGGATGTTAGGTTTTTTTAAGCATTACTCGTTTATGTCAAATGCGCTTTTAGGTTATAAACCAATAAACCCTATGTATTCAAGAGAACACAAAAAAATTAAGACTTTATATCAAATTCTCATATCGGTTGTAGAGAGCGGTTTGCTTAGAACCGACCTACGCAAAAGCATGAAACTGATAATAACACAACAAAATAGTAAATAGTTGGGGTATTTAGATGAGAACGATTTCTTTCTTTTGTCTATGTGATATACTGACTTTCTTGACAAAGAAAATGAGTACCCCATCTATTTTTCTGCTAGGTGGGGTTTTAATGGATGCAAAGAAAACTTACATTTTGTATTAGGATCAATCGGAGCACCTACAAAAGGATTCAAGAATGGGTGTGGCGATTTCTTACACAAGAATCCTCTTTATGGTTTAAAGGGAGCTACGGAATCTCAAAATCTTTTGATTAAAGGTATATGGTCTGATATAATATGTACTTTTTCTTCTCTTAACACAAAAGGAGTCGATCTTTTTTATTTTATCAGAAAAAAGTTAGGGAATTGTGACCATACTCTTTTCTGGGATGATATTTGGCTTGGAGAGCTTGCATTAAAACAAACATATCCTAGGCTTTTTGCTTTAGATCTTCGCAAGGATATTAGTATGGCAGAAAAAAATGGGGAAACCTTCTTTGCATTTTTCCTTCTGTCGGTTACCTAGAGGAGGGATTGAGAGTGAACAATATAGCGGCTTAAGTAATGCCGTTTCGGACATTATCTTTCCACAAATTTCTGACCATTGGTATTGGTCTCTCAATGGTACACGCGACTTCTCGGTAAGTTCTGTGCGTAAATCTATTGATGATGTTCTTTTAACGAAAATGGATGCTCCCACTAGATGGGTTAAGGAGATTCATATCAAAATTAATATTATAGCATGAAAGATTAGTTTGGACAGATTACAAACACGTGCCGACCAGTGGTCTGGATATCCCTTCAATTCTTTGTCCTTCATGCAATGCTGTTGTAGAATCTACTTCTCATATCTTTTACTCATGTCCTCTAGCTCGCCAAATCATGTTGAAGGTATGTAGATGGTGGGAGCTTGATAACACTTCTTTCAAATCTTACGCAGAGTCGTTGGAGTGGTTATCAAATCTCCGTTTATCTAAACATAAGGAAAGAGATTTTTGAAGGCGTGTGTTATGTTACATGGTGGATTTTATAGAGGTTCAGAAACCAAATTTTATTCGGAGCCAATCAGCCTAGAAAGGATCTTATTTTTGATGATATCGTCCAATTGTCTTTTTTTATGGATATCTAATCGTTGTAAACCCAAGTTTGACTGGGTCACTTGGATGCAAAATCCTAATTTTCTTTCTTTGTAACTTTCTCTAGCTTCTCGCTAGCTTTTAATAAAATGGCCGTTAAAAAAACGGAAAACCTACAAAATTATTATGAGTTCTAGAATATTAGGGTTTTAGGATCAATGTTTCTACTGATATAACTAAAATATCAACAACATGAATTCATATATAACACATAAAAACTTTTCATAACTGATTAAGGATTTATCATGAGTATAGTAATATCTTGTGTTTTTAAGGATCAATCTCCTCAAAAATCATAACATCCATTAAAATAAGAATGAATGAAATAATAAATAATATTGGGTTTTCCAAAATTATTATTATTAATTTCTTTAGAACAGCACACCAATTTCGATCGAAATCCGACCACCGAGTTTTTACCATTTAGAGTAAAAGAAGTTATGACACCACCACACAAAAAAAAACACCCCGCCTCGTCAGCTTTTTCACTTCTATATCGACACAAAAAACACATCTTATACACCATTTCCACACCATCACACAAAAGTTTTCACTTATTTTGATAAACTACCCTCAACAGTTAATTTATTCAAATCCTAATTTACTTTATTCATTCAAATAAAAAACATTACATCTTAAAATAGAAAAACAACATTACCCAAAAAAATTAGAGAAATAAAAAAATGGCATAAAATAAAACTAATTTATTAAATTCCTAATTTCTTTTTGATTTCATCCTTTTTCTCATTGATAAAATGAGCGCCGGTTTCGTAACAATCCCGAGTCGATGTTGTGAGAAAATTTAGTTCCTCCTTCATAAGACGCTCGTTGTCTTTGTTTTTCGCCACTTCAAAGGCTTCAAGGGCGGCTTGACTTTTGCGTCGAAACTCCGCCCCTAGTTGACTCAAATCAACTTTAACGTTCGGCACATTTTTTTTTTCACTACAACAATTGTGAACCCTAGGGACGACTTATTCGTCCCTAGGGAAGCACTTATTCGACCCTAAACTCCTAGGGACGACTAAGTCGACCCTAGGAGGTTGTGCCTAAAAATTCGTCTCTAGGATCCTAGGGACGAACCCCTCTTTGTAACGTAGGGACGACTTAGTGGGTCCCGCAACCCACTACGTTGAAAAAATTGACTAATCCTAGGGACGACCTTCTTTGTAACCTAGGGTCGACAAAGTCGTCCCTAGGTTATAAATAAATAAAATGTTTTTTCAAAATTTTCTTAAAAATTCTTTTTTTTATTATTTTTAATAAAATCTTTTTTATAAATATTAAAAAAAACATTTTTAGAAAATAAAAAATAAATAAATTTATTACCCTAGGGACGACTTAGTCGTCCCTAGGTTTAAAAATGCCCAGGTATTCAATACCTAGGGACGACTAAGTCGTCCCCAGGTATTGACACCTGGGCATTTTTAATCCTAGGGACGACTAAGTCGTCCCTAGGGTAATAAATATGTTTTTTTTTTATTTTCTGGTAATATCCTAGGGACGACTAAGTCGTCCCTAGGTGTACCTGGGGTGAAAAAAAAAATCTGGGCTATTCTGCAGTTTCCAGATTTTTTCCGGAACTTTTTCCGGACAAAATCCACAATTCAAAATGGCAGAATTCGACAAATACAGAATAATAACAAATCAATAAACGTTACAATACCATATTACGATAAATTATCCAACGTCACGATACAATATTCATCAAATACACTTATTCAATCCTAAATCAAATGTTTCAAACGCTACAAGTCTCAAACTTTATTAAACATGCATAATAAGAAAAACACTACCACAACCTCTACTCCGCATCCTCGTTAGGTGAAAAGTCACCTTCCCTATCGTCACCCTCCTCGTCACTCCCCTCGTCATTCACCTCGTCATCGCCTGATAAGTCGTCACCACTGTTTTGTACATTCCTATCTCGACCCAACTCGTCAACGGACCGGTAATCGTGCTCATGGGGATTTGAGATTACACGAGAACCTCCGGGTATGGATTGTGAAGTAGAGCCGATCTCATAAGCCGAGTGTGTGGTGGGACGATAACAATAGTTAAATGTGTTATTGTTGGTGACGGGAGTAATAGGATAAGTGCCGGTATAGGGAGGTTGGAGTGGTTGGAGATTGTCGGGCAAAGATGGTCGGTATGCGTCGATAGAAGGAGGTTGCACTGGTTGTGCCCAAGGATAGGGGGGTTGGACTAAATGAGCCCAATCAGGAGCTAGGGTGGGCATAACAAAGGGTCGGGGCGGGGGTACAAAAGTAGGAGGTCTAATTGGGTGATCAGTATTTGAGTTGTAGTTCTGGAAAAACTCACCCAATTGACTCTGATATTGCGCCATATGCTCGTACGACGTCTGACTATATTGTTGCGCCGCATCTGCCTTTAACGCTGCCAAGTAAGCCCGTTGCTGCGCCGCCTGATTCTCTCTCCTCAGCAGCTCCATCTCTCGCTCATTTCGTTCTATCAATTCTTGAAATTCACTACGAGAGGGAACATCTGGTCGACGTGGAGCACCCCGCCTGCGATAAGTTACAACAACAATGTTTCATTATATACAACAAGACATAAATATGAACAATTGATTTACATTTTGTTTTATTGAGGATATATAACCTGCGAGTTGTGTTATTGGCACCACCCGGTAACTTTCTGCCTTGTCCCGACACATTTTGCTTATTTTGACTTGGCATGATTTGAGCCACTATTTCTTTATCAGACATGTGCGGGACTATACCGGCTCTCACTTGGTCCCTGAGGGCTTTCATCTTTTCCTGGGAAAAAAAAAAACGATTTAAAAGAAATGAAATTAGTTACTAAGGCATGTAAAGAGTTATATATTACTTACATATCTTTCCTCGTTTTCTTTACTTTGAAACGTGCCACCACTTGAGTGCCCCTTCCTCCATGTTTCAACCAGGTCCTCGTAAACCCCTTCCTTGACTTTCTGTAAAATCTCAAATAAATTAGTAACGAGCTATAATAAATAAAAAATATAAACGCTTTTAAATAAATCACAAAAATTATAAAGAGTCTTACGTATTCATTCCTTCCTCGGGCGAATGGTTTTTTGCCTTGAGTGGTCGGTACCGTGTTTTTGGAACGATTAACAGTATTAACCTCACTTCTTGCCACCCTCTTTGGGTCTGACCACCACTGAACCAATTCACCCCAATCACCTTCGGTTCTACCGTCCCACACACTCTCAGGCGGTACATGTTCTTGTGCCAGTGCGGGCGTCTCATATTTCGAATAATAATGTTTCTTGATCCTGTTCTTGTATTTTCTATACAGCAACCTCAGCTGATATTCCAACGCAAGCCTAACCCGAGTACCGACCTCATACACACCTTTGCCACACACCACCTGAGTACGATCATTGTACCATGGCTCGAGGTCGAAATATGTCTGCATAAAAACATATGAATTTAAATAAACATAACACACATATCTAAATGTCGATAACAATAACAATATAAGTAAAATAAACAATTTTCACCTCAATTGTAGGATAAATATGAGCTTTATCAGACTCTGGAATTTCGTCCCATTCGCAGTTCAGGGGAAGTGACCGAATTAATTCCCCCAAAAGATGAGTCAACAATGATGCATAATTGCCCAGAAAATGGAAGGTTTGCAGATCTTTAAATTCAAAGCCAATTGTCAAAGGTTTTTCGTTATTATTTCTGTACGCCCTCCTTAATTTATCTAGGTTGGTCACAAAGCGTTGATTTGAACCTACAAAAGATATGTTATTTACTCGTAAAAATTCAAGTGACATAAATTATAAATATCAGTGTTATAAAAAAATATAATGATTTCTTACGCTGACACTCGGCCGGTACAGGACGTGTGGGCCGTCTGGGTGGACTACCACCAGCATCCCCACCGTGTGACCTAGGAGCTACACATGCCATCTGTAAAATAACAAGTTCATATCAGTATACACATTTTATCAATATACACATTTTAACATATAAAAACATTTTCATTAAAAAACAAAATTACACAATTTAATTAACCAATTAATACTAATACACAAATTCATATCAATATACACATTTTAACATATAAAAACGTTTTCATTAAAATACAAAATTACACATTTAAACAAATGAAAACAACTCATCATCATTTAAACGTATAACAATTGTTTCATTCAAACAACAACTTAAGCATATAACAATCGTTTACAAATAAAAAATTACACATTAAAGCATATAACAACTGTTTCATTCAAAATACAACTTAATATCAATTGTCATCATCTTCAGAATCATCGCTAGATAAAACTTCTTGAACATCGTTATTATGGTTCACTTCATCATCATCCGACACTAAATCATCATCATCAACATCACCAATGACGTGTGCAACTACTTCATCATCTTCAATATTAATAATATCATCATCAACCGGTGGGGCGTCCACTTCCGTTGGTTGAGTATTTACACTCAAATCCGTAATACCCAAATTAGGCAAAGCAACAGACAGTGTAACATCTGATGAACTGCTACCATGTATAACATCTTCATCGGACTCTACCACATCTCGATGATAAACCTGTTCGACGACCTTCCAATGAAGCGGTCGTCTAGCAAGGTCTTCAAGGTAGAATACTTGTGTTGCTTGTGTCGGGAAAATGTATGGGTTATTTTGGTGAAATAGCCTATCGGTCAAAATATGATGTATGCCTTGCTCAGTGTAAGAACGTCTGTTGCGTTTGGTGCAATTGGTAGGGTTAATTGTGTCAAACCATTTACATCGAAACAACAAAACCTTGCGGTTGCCGATATAAGTGAGCTCCAGAATTTCTTCGAGTTGACCATAATACATCTCTCCATCAACCCCGGGTGTTGAAACTCCGCTGCATTGAGTGGTACGAAGTATATCGCGTTCACGTACCACAAACTTCACACCGTTCACTATGCAAGAGGGGTATGTACATGAACTAATAGGTCCACATGCCAAAGAGAATAACTCGTCACTACAGCCCACACTCACTTTTTTTTCACGAGTCTACAAAAATGAGATACAAAAAGGTTTATTAGATGAGGAATAACTCCAAGGTAATATATCTAATGTATTTACCATGTTATTAAACCACGCAGGAAAACTCGTTTCCACATTATCAGGCACCTCTCTGCAAAGGTTCATGATATTAGCAGAAGTCATCGAGAAAGAATAATTTTCAAAATTATAAAAAATAGGAAGAAACATACTCGATGTAAGCTGAGATGTCGGCTTCGACTTCAGGACTGTTGTTAAGTATAAACCACGTAACTGCCTGCATGTCGTCATTAGTCATACGAGTTGGTTTGATTCCACCCGTCGGTGTGCATACGGTCCGGAACACCTCAAATTTATCTGGTTGTCCAGGCAAATCGTCTTCATTTCTGCCAAGGCGGTTAAATCTCGTCTCGACATCCTTAAGGTAACGCGAACAAAAAGTTAATGCCTCTTCTGCAACATAACCCTCAGCAATAGAACCTTCAGGCTTTGCTTTATTTCGTACATAATTCTTTAGCTTTTTCATGTATCTTTCAAATCGATACATCCACCTGCCGCGAGTAACGGAACCTAGAATAGCCTCATCGGGTAGATGTATAACCAAATGAGTCATTATGTCGAAAAAAGCAGGAGGAAAGATTTGCTCTAAATTAACCATCATAATGATCAATTTGTTTTTAGCTTCTTTCATGTCCTGCACAGTCAAACTTCGAGCACAAAGTTGCTTAAAGAATAAGCAAATGTCGATTATAGGTTTTGCAACGTCTTTGGGCAGGTATTGTTGCACTCCATAAGGAAGTAACCGATGCATCATTATATGACAGTCATGAGATTTCAAGTTCGTTATATTGTCATCATCAGCGGTCACTTTTTTCTTGAAGTTGGATCCAAAGCCATCAGGTAGTCTGACTCCTTTAATGAATTTACAAAAAAGTTTTCTTTTTTCTGGAGTGAAAGAGAACTTTGGATGAGGCTTATCGAACTTCCCGTTATCTTTTTTAACTAACCACAACTCCTTTCGAACTCCCATTTTTTCTAAGTCTAGCCTTGCCTTTGGCGTGTCTTTGGATTTGTCGTTCTGTAACAGGGTATTCAGTAAAGCCTCAAGGAAATTCTTTTCGATGTGCATGACATCGTAACAGTGTTTTAGTAGAAGAAAGGGCCAATACTCAAGATCCCAAAAGATAGAACGCTTACTCCAGTTCAATTCAACATCTCGATTTTTGGGGCGGTTCTCTTTGAGAATTGGTTTATGTTTCCCCGGTTTACGTTTAAAGACTTTACTAATCTGCAATTGAATATCAAGTTCTGAAAACTTTCTTGGTTTAGGCTTATTTTCGGGAAAACCGTAGAATTCCTTGGATTTTTTCCGATCAGGATGATTTGTTCTTAACCATCTTCTGTAACCAACATAAACGATTTTGCTGTTGATACGCATCGATGGAGTGTCAACATTACAAGTAGGGCATGCGAGGTACCCTTGCCCAGTCCACCCAGACAAACTACCTCGAGCTGGAAAATCATTGATGGTCCATAAAACCGCCGCTTTCATTTTGAAATGAGTACCCGTAGCAGCGTCTTTCGTCCAGACTCCCTCCCATAAATCTTTGAGTTCTTTAATTAGAGGCTGCAAGTAAACATCAATGTCCTTTGCAGCTGATTTAGGGCCGGGAATTAACATCGTCAACATTAAAGAAGTTTCTTTCAAACACATCCACGGTGGTGTGTTGTATGTTGTCAATATAACCGGCCACATGCTGTAAGTTTGGCTCATCATGCCATAAGGATTAAAACCATCAGCAGCCAACCCTAATCGAACGTTTCTAGGGTCACAAGAGAACTCAGGTTTCATCATGTCAAAATATTTCCATGCTTTGCCGTCACAGGGGTGATTCATTTTACCGTCTTCCTTAGACTGTCCGGTCGCATGCCAAGTCATCCACTTTGCTATGTCTTTTGTGTTGAACATACGTTGTAGTCTAGGTGTTATCGGAAAGTAACGCACCACCTTGTTGGCAACTAATTGCGTCCCCTTTTTCTTCTTTGGGTTTTTCCATCTGCTCGCGTTACAGATTGGACAAGTTTGCCTCTCCTTGTTTTCCGGTGATCCCCAATATAAAAAACAATCATTTATACAAGCATGGATCGATTCGTATCCTAACCCGATCTTTTTGTATGTCTTTTTTATTTCATAGTATGAAGACGGGAAATTGTATCCTTTACTAGGGGAACATGCCTTTTGGAGAAGAGCTAGAATTTTGTTAAACCCGGCATCAGTTATTTTGTGTAAAACCTTGATGTGCGAAATCTCTGATGTAAATTCCAATGTGGTCATATCACAACCCGGGTACAACTTTTGGGCAGACCTAGCGAGTAACTCTTCAAACTCGTTACTAGGACCCGATGTTTGGGTTGGTTGAGGACCGGTTGTTTGAGTTGGTGGAGTTTGAGAGGGTGGAGTTTCAGATGGTGGATTTGGAATATTATTTGCAGAAATATCTTCGAAGAACGCATCCATGTGAATTCGATCAGGTGAATGTGGTAATAGTGGAGGTAACGGAAGAATTGGTTCACCGTGATATATCCAAGTGGTGTAATGTTTGTCAAACCCGAATCTGGATATGTGTGCCTCAAGTTGGCCGAGGGTAACCAACTTTTCACGGTTACAACAATGACTACATGGGCAACGGAGCTTTTGTGAGATGGGGTGCAAAAATTTCTCACAATCCTGGATGAATCCAAAAAGACCATCTAAAAACTCATTGGAATTACGATTGTTTACAGTGGTCCAACTCTTATCAATTGTCATAACTGCGTTGCAAATAAACATACTCAGATAAATTATTTTTTTTATACGTAAAATGTCATACTAACAAAATGAATATGAACTCTTTTTTATCTTCCTAGTGCAACTATGGAAGGCAATCCTAACCCACCTTTTGAATGTTTCGTCCCATATATGAATGCGTATAACCGGTTTACTATTTGAGTAAATTTCGGCAGCATTTCCCCTCTACTCCCCAAATATGTGTTTAAAGACATATTCGTAGGAGTAAAGGAGAAACACTGTCGAAATCATCTCAAATAATAAACCAGTTATACGCATTCATATCCTAAATGAGACGAAACATCAAAAAGCAGTCCCAAACAGGGGACTTTCCGAAATTAATTCCTAATAAATTAATTTCGGACGGGTTTTCTATAGGTTGATTAACTTTCGACGGGAATTTTCCGAAATTAATCGATAAAATCCTAAAATATTCCTAAAATTATTTACTACAAAGACTAACAATCATATATCATATATATATAATATAATAAACATATGCATAATATTAATTACACACCTCGGTCACGACTGGAATAAGCAAAGATATAAAGATAGAAAAAGAGGTCCGGATGAGGAAGTTGTCCCGACTGTCCTGGTGCTAACCAAACACAAACATAAAATAAAGAAAACCTAAATTAGTTGGTTTCCAAAAAAATTTCTAATTTGAAACAAACAACACCACAACAATTTAAAAAAAAAAACATTACCTTTTTTCGGCTGTGACACGGGTCTCAGTTCTTGGCTGTGACTCGGTTCCCTTCGACTGTGACTCGGGTCTCGGCTACGAGAAACATATAAAAAAAAATTAAACTCATGCCTATTTCATATTAAGCCTAAATATTAACCCGAATCCCTATATAAATATCAAGCCATATATAACCCGAATTCTATTAAGCCTAAATCAATTAAGCCGAAATCATCTATATATATATTAAGCACTATATACAACGGAAATCAACTAATGCTAAATCAATTAAGCCGAAATCAATTATATATATATATTAAGCCGAAATCAACTAAGCCTAAATCAATTAAGCTTAAATATAATCCGAAATCATAAGGCAAAATATTAAGCCAAAATCACCTTTATTGGTGGTGGTGGCTACTGCTGCTGTCGGTGGTGGTGGCTACTGCTGCTGCTGCCGGCGGTGGTGGTTGCTACTGCTGCCGCGACGGCAGTGGTGGTGGTGGTGACGGCAGTGCTAGGAAATAAAATATAAACATTAATAATAATTAAACATAAACAAATTTAAACAAAATTAATAGTTAAAAAAATCATTTACCTTGTGGTTGCTGTTGCCGTGACTGCTGCCGTGACTGGTGGTGGTCCGGTGGTTGACTAAATAAACAATCCTAGCATTAACAAACCGAAATTAAACATTATACATTATACCAATTAAAAATTAAACAAAATTAAACCAAATTAAACAATCCCAAATTAAACCAAATCATTTACCTTTAACTAAATAAACAATCCCAAAATAAACCAACATTATACATCATATCATGGTGGTGGTCCGGTGGCTGACGGCAGTGGTGGTGTGGTGGGTCGGAACGGTGGTGATTGGTGGTGGGTTGGAACGGTGGTGATTGGTGGTGGGTCGGAACGGTGGTGATTGGTGGTGGGTCGGATTGGTGGAGATGAAGATGAAGATGAAGTGCCCGGATGAAGATGAAGGTAAGATTGATGGTGCCCGGTTTTTTTTTTTGGTGGAGATAATGAGAGATATGGAGGAAAGAAAGATAAGGTAAGTTTCTGTAAATGATGCCTAGGGACGACCCTATCTATGTAACCTAGGGACGACTTAGTCGTCCCTAGGTTAAATATAAATATTTTTTTTTTTCGTTTATTACTGAGACCTAGGGACGACTTTTGTAACCTAGGGACGACTAAGTCGTCCCTAGGTGTAAACCGGGAACCTCAAACCCAAAGCGGGTTATTTAAAATTTTCCCAAATTTTTCAAGTTTTACAAAATTTGGCTAAGTGTTTTTGGAGGGTTTTTTAGGGACGACATCCTTTGATATTTAGGGACGACAAAGTCGTCCCTAAGTGTTTTTCAAGAGATTTTTGCATTATATCTTCCCTATATGTAATAAAATTAATAATAAAAATCAAAATAAATTATTATAATTAATATTAAAATATACGTTATACTTAATTTGTTATAGGTTCAACCGACGAGTCCATATGTTACGGTTATACGTTATAGGTTCAACCGACGAGTCTATATGTTACGGTTATACGTTATAGGTTCAACCGACGAGTCCATATGTTACGGTTATACGTTATAGGTTCAACCGACGAGTCCATATGTTAGGGTTATACGTTATAGGTTCAACCGATGAGTCCATATGTTACGGTTATACGTTATAGGTTCAACCGACGAGTCCATATGTTAGGGTTATACGTTATAGGTTCAACCGACGAGTCCATATGTTACGGTTATACGTTATAGGTTCAACCGACGAGTCCATATGTTAGGGTTATACGTTATAGGTTCAACCGATGAGTCCATATGTTACGGTTATACGTTATAGGTTCAACCGACGAGTCCATATGTTACGGTTATACGTTATAGGTTCAACCGACGAGTCCATATGTTACGGTTATACGTTATAGGTTCAACCGACGAGTCCATATGTTACGGTTATACGTTATAGGTTCAACCGACGAGTCCATATGTTAGGGTTATACGTTATAGGTTCAACCGACGAGTCCATATGTTACGGTTATACGTTATAGGTTCAACCGACGAGTCCATATGTTAGGGTTATACGTTATAGGTTCAACCGACGAGTCCATATGTTACGGTTATACGTTATAGGTTCAACCGACGAGTCCATATGTTACGGTTATACGTTATAGGTTCAACCGACGAGTCCATATGTTACGGTTATACGTTATAGGTTCAACCGACGAGTCCATATGTTAGGGTTATACGTTATAGGTTCAACCGATGAGTCCATATGTTACGGTTATACGTTATAGGTTCAACCGACGAGTCCATATGTTACGGTTATACGTTATAGGTTCAACCGACGAGTCCATATGTTACGGTTATACGTTATAGGTTCAACCGACGAGTCTATATGTTACGGTTATACGTTATAGGTTCAACCGACGAGTCCATATGTTAGGGTTATACGTTATAGGTTCAACCGACGAAATTTACCACCACCACCACCCGATTTTGCATAATATGGATCCGCTTGAAGCTTATAAGTGTACATGTAGAAAGGGATATATTGTGTTGAGACAGTCACATCAACCTCATAGCTTTGGTAAACTTTACTATGCGTGTCCTCTTTCGAAGGTAAACAATCAAATGTTTTAGTTATGTAATACGTGTGATTATTAAAATGACATGTCATGTTATTTGTTTACTTTGTAACAGCCAAAAACAAATGATTATGGATGTAAATATTTTAAATGGAAGGATGATTTTGATCTCGAACTCCGTATAAGATCTTTCCCTGGATCTTCAACACCTCAAGGTTCACATCCAAGTTCTTATACAGGTCCTTCTCAATCTGCACCAACTGAGTGCTCTAATTGCAAGATCAAAGATCTAAAGATAAAGATGCTAGAGACAAGACTAGAAATGGAAAGGCATCCTGAAGACCACGCATGTCAATCGGCTGCAATACTTCATGAGCTTTTAAATGATATGGAAAATCTTAGCTTTGAGTAGTAATCTATTTGTTATTTTAATGTGTTAATTTGTATTTTATTATTATGTGTTAATCTGTACGTTTAGTTTTAACTAGTTTGTGATGTTTTTTTTCTTATTTATGAATCTATTATCGTTGTAATATATATTTTTAATTAAGCGCGTGTTTAAGTGTTAAATATATATCTAAAGTTTTTTTTAAATAAATATAAAGTTTTTTTAAATATGTATAAAGTTTTTTTTAAATAAATATAAAGTTTTTTTTAAATATGTATAAAGTTTTTTTTAAATATGTATAAAGTTTTTTTTTAAATATGTATAAAGTTCTTTTTAAATATGTATACTTTTTTTTCTAAATATGTATAAATTTTTTTTAAATATGTATAAAGTTTTTTTAATATGTATAAAGTTATTTTTAAATATGTATAATTTTTTTTCTAAATATATAAATTTTTTTTAAATATATATAAAGTTTTTTTTTAAATAGGTATAAAGTTATTTTTAACTAAATATATATATTTTTTTAAATATGTATAAAGTAATTTTAAATAATTTAATTTTAAAATTATTTATATTTATACGTTTTTTAAACGTTTTTTTAAATAATATTTATATTAATTTTAAATAATTTTAAATAAATAAAAAAGATAAAAAAATAAGTTTATTTAACCTAGGGACGACTAAGTCGTCCCTAGGTTTTCTGGTCCCCACTTTCACTTTAAACTTTTTAAATAAAAAATATTTATATTAATTTTAAATATATAAAAAAGATTTAAAACGGAAAAAATAAGTTTATTTAACCTAGGGACGACTAAGTCGTCCCTAGGTTTTCTGGTCCCCACTTTCATTTTAAACTTTTTAAATAAATATTATTTATATTAATTTTAAATATATAAAAAAGATTTAAAAAGGGAAAAATAAGTTTATTTAACCTAGGGACGACTAAGTCGTCCCTAGGTTTTGTGGTCCCCACTTTTCCCCACAGCCCTTTTGACCAAGAATTTTTTGATAAAGTGGTGGGTCCCCCCTTAATCTAGGGACGACTAAGTCGACCCTAGAAAAAGGGCGACCCTAAACACTTGTTTTGTTGTAGTGTTTGTCGCATGTTTACTTTTTTTTAGTGATTGGGGTGTGGGTTGTGAGGATTGTGGCTCATCGAAGGATCGTGGGTTTTGTTAATCCATTTGGAGTGTGGGTTTAAATTTTATTTTTTTGTAAAATTTGTGTTGGTTTAAAGTTATAATGAAGTTTGGTTTGTATATACAGAGGAGTTTCAAAAAACTAGCCGTTATAGGGTTTCTAAAAAAATTGAAGTTAGTAGCCAATGCCTACATTTTTGAAAAAAACAATTGGTTTTATCAAGTTTTAAAAATAAGAGGTTTGTATGAAAATGGTTTAGGGGGTAAAATGAAAATTTTTGTGCCACTTTCTCCTCTTCCATGCAAGTGGCTCCAGCCACACCGTGGATCACGCCGGTTGGAATGGTGTGGTCATGCAGGCCAACGCCGGGGCATGGCGTAACCACTCCGTGTGCTCTTATAATAGGTACGTCTCAAGACCCGAACCACTCGGAGATTCCCGCGAAGACGAACCCCTAGAACTCACGACTTCGCACTAAATAAGACAATTTTATATTTTTGTCTCTTGCAATACTCGAACTCAAGACCAAACTCCCTTCCCAGACCCCAGAACAAATTGCAAGTTTCCAATTGTTAGTTGTGTACAAAATTTATTTAGGTAACTTTATTAGCTTAGTTTTTTAACGATATCTTTGAAATATGTATTATATACGTTTTACTAAACAAAAAGTATGTTGATTTTGCACTATGTTATCACAAGAGTTGAGACTTGAGATCAGTGTAAACTTATAAAATTGCATATACACAATGAATCAATTATAACCACTTATTTTTTTTAAAACTCACTTCCCTAACAATTTTTTTAAAATTAAATATCACACAAAAAGTAAATTGTTAAAAGACAAAAAAATACACCATTGCAACGAGAATTAAATTATCTCTCTATCGAGGGTACATGTACGTACATTCGATGAACTTTATTTTCGATTTTTTTAAGTCACATATGAGAAAATCATATATTATACGTTACGAATCATATAGGATTTGTCCGTATGTATAAAAAAGTTGACATCTACTTTCAAGACAAATGTTGTATTGTGTCTAAAATTAAATAAAAATATTGCTAGAAAGTATTATTCTTATTAAGATGAAAAATTTGTGACTTTGTATCAAATCTATGACTAGAAAGAAGTTGGTAAAGAAATACAAAGCCAACAATCGAATATCAGCCAATGTGACGGCAACAAATAGTCATCACTTTTCTATATCATTTCTCATGTTTATTGCCGTATTTTTTTATTGTTTTATATTAATCTGATGCTTAATTCGTTTCTATTTGCTTATTGAGGTTAATAAAAGGACTGTAACGGAAAAGTTGCGAAAAACGCTAAATATGACACAATAAGTGAAATCTATATTCAGGAAAAGTTACAGCGTAATAGAAGGGTTACAATTATCCCGTAAATCCGTAATCCACAAGTGGAATTAAAAGTGAAAAGATGAGAATGGTAGTACTTTACAAATGAAACCAGATGTTAGTAAGTTGCACTCAGGGGCGGACTCACGTAGGTGTGGAGTGTGACACGTGTTACATTCGTTTTGAGATCACTTATGACTACGTTTGGTTTATAATCTCTTTGGGGGAAACTATAATTTAGAAGATTAGGACTTCGTAACAAATTTCATAATCCTTTTAGTGCTTTTTAAAAAAAGAGTAAATCAAGTAAATCTGTAATCAACAAGTGGAATTAAAAGTGAAAAAGTGAAAATGGTAGTACTTTACAAATGGAACCAGATGTTATAAATAGACTCCAAAAAAGTTAAGTTGCATTCAGGGGCGGACTCACGTAGGTCTCGAGTGTGGCACGTGTTATATTCGTTTTGAGATCACTTATGACTACGTTTGGTTTATAATTGAAGGAATATATACACAAATAATATATGTCCGGAAGTCGTCCCGAGCCTAAGGAGACGCACGCGTTAATACGTAAAAACAATTATACGTTAATATATTAGGCGTAACATATTAATTAGTGATAAGATATAACGAACGTTAATTAATTAGTTAGTTAACGGGATTTTACAAACGATAATTAAAAGTTAATATAAAACCGTTAAAGCTATTTTTGGAATTAATGTTTTGATCTTTGACGATTAGATACGGATTCTAATTCTTCACCGACATTGGATGTATATTTATACAATGACTTTTAGTCATTGTGAGATACACTTTTATTCCATACGACAAAACAGAAATTCCACGTAGCGATTGCGATTACTTGTTTTGGTTTGTACGATTCAAATTAATACCTAAAAGGTTATTAATTTTGTGTTTATTGTTTTAAGAAAACAAATTTAGCTTATCACTATCGGTACTAGCATTCTTAATTGTTTGCTATAACGTATTGTGTGCGTATTCTTAGAGAGATCATACTTTGATCTTTATTGGTGGTTCGATAAAGGTGTTTAATTCATCGCTAAAAGGTACGTGTTTCTTTATCGTTAATGTTAATTACTTGTCTATACGTGATCCTATATTCCGCTGCATACTCGTGATTATTAATGTGTTAATATGATAAAAAGGTTTTTTATAAATTCCAACAGTGGCATCACGAGCCGTTCGTATAGATTTTTATTATATTAAAAATAACGAAAGAGATAAAATTTTGTAAACTTACTATGATGGCGTTTGAATTATTTTATTTGAAAATTAGTTTTTTATAAACCCTAATTAGGGTTAATAAAATTAATTAGACAAACCCTAAGTTGTATGCAATTTTTGTTGATAAATATGTTTTAATTGTTAATTAGTCGTTGTTAATTGTTAATTAGTCATTAATTATCACGTTGTTAATTGTTAAATTTATGGTTCGATCCATGGGAATCATACAAATTTACCATGCATCATGTGTTCTTAATTAATTGATTTAATTGAAGTAATGATAGATGTGGTATGCATGAAGTATGTGATTAATTGTTAATTGGGTATATGTTTTAGGTTAATGTTTATTTGTTTTGCTTTTGATTATAATTGTTATATATCATGGTTCAAGCAAAGGGTTTTTCGGAAAATAAAAATAAACCGGACTAAAACTATATGAAATTTGATTTATTATAATCTTGTTCTTGCACGATCATATGTGGCAACAAATGAGTCGCCCTTACATGGTTTTAAATCTAACTCATGCCGTGAATGGCAAGAATCAAGTTTATAATTTGTTTTCTACTTTAAAGTTTTAAAATTTTATTAATGACGTAATTTGCAAAAGTACTATCTAGTTGCAAGGCTAAGGTTCGGGAAGACTCATCAAGACTTCGGTCTTGTAGATACCATTGCCCTACAATACCTAACTACTTGTAGTCTCCTTATCTTGCATACTATTTAGGAAGCCGCGAATGGGCTAGGGTTTGAATGATTTTAATCATTCTTTAATCTTTTCCCGTGATAAAATTAAACTTCTTTAAATAGAATACATGTTGAATCGTCAATTTTTATGATATCACTATTTATACAATTGGATTGTGAGTTAAATATGTGATATTTATAATTAACAAATTGAGTAAATTTTATAAATTATCATGATACAAAGATGTTGCATGCTTCTTTGTACATGTTTTTGAATTGTCAAAATTTATACCCTTTGAAATAAGTTTATTTTCCATCCAACGTGTAAAAGCACTTGCACTTACTCTTTCACCATACGTGACACTGTGGTGATTTTGTAACCCAAGGTGATATAATACACTCGATTGTGAGACGTCGGTGCTATATAATCACGGTTTTTGGTTGGACGACTTAAACAAGTTAAGATAGGTGAGACCTTAACTCGTGGCAATAGATGGGATAAACATGCTCGCATTTTCACTTTTGAATTGTCACAAGTGATGTATATAAAGTCGAGTCCCATAATTCTAGTTGTATTAGATGCAATTATTGAACGTCAGTTACCCCTTAAATATCATCATCACTAGCAGATCAACTGATGCGGTGGTGGTATGTCTTGGTGGATTCTAGCTTTTAGAAAATTAATTGTTTATTTATAAACATGGGTGCTCTCCTGTAATATTTAACTTAGGACGGCAAAAGTACCCGAAACTGATGGTGAAAACCGAAACTCGAACCGATTGGGTCGGGTTCGGAGTCAGGTTGACGGGTTTGGATGCGGGTTCGAGTTGGGATGTTATAATTTTTTTAGAGGTATGGGTTCGGGTTCTAGTAATACCCGTCCTGTTTACAAAATTTGTACCCGCTTTTATGGCTATTTTATATAAGTTTTAAACTTGTACGGGTTATCTAAAACCCGACCTAAACCCGGCCCGTTGTCATCCCTAAATTTTAACCTCCATGTTTAAATTGATGACATTACATAGATATTGAGCTAGTATCTTTTTGTTTGAGGAAATTCAAAACGTAAAAAGTTGTTATGATCTTTGTTTTATGTAAAGTAAACCCATTGGTGAAAAACCAACATTGTGGTGAAATTGTGGCGGCAAAAAAGAAGTGATGCTTAAAAAGAAAAGTTGTTATACTGGACGGAAGAGACACGCTACAAAAATAAAAAACAAGTTAAGTTTGGAAAGAAGACATTCACAGGAGTAAAATAAGAGAGGGCATAGTAGTCAATTTACAGTTGTTGTTATGTACATGAATCAAATTGATAGGTGTAAATATCAATTCCCTTTGTAAAATGTAGTTAGATATTGAAGATCACCCTTGGAGCTCTCTATCACGCACACCAGAATTCATTCTTCCGAACAATACCAAGTCCAGTAATCTACTCATCTGTATGAAGTCTCCACATATTTTTTTTTGTGATTAGCTGTCTCTCTTGTGCGGTGATTGATATAACCCAGGTTGCTTAATGCTTGATGCTAGAACATCAAAAAAGAGAAAAAAATATCAAGACTTGATGTAGCGAAAAACTAGGATAGATAAATGAATCTATTGATTCCAAAGAATGTCAGACACAATCCTTCCAACTATCGTTGATTCAAAAAGAATACCGATAATCAGGTAAACTCCAACAATCTTTGATTTAACGAATACCCGATTATTAAGAGAAAATTGAACAATAAACCCTAACATGGATTCAAGTCAATTAACAAAGACTAAAAGTCTGGTTTTTTTATTCATAAGTTCATTATAATTCAATACAAAAAGTCCTAATTATATAGAAAAACTAAACTTGGGAAAAAAGATAACAATATTCTTCCCAGGAAACACAAAATCAGAAAAATAAATAAAACATACCACAAAATAAGAAAATTAAAATAAAAGATATCATAAACTAAGGAAACTAAATAATCAGTTTATTCTTCTTTCTCCATCATTCTCCCTCACTTCAAAAACTCATCCTCGAGTTTGTCTCACTCGTCCTTTGTACGCGTAGAATCCAAATTTGTATCCCTTCCACTAAATTTCCTTTCTTTAAAATGAATCGACCTCGAACCTTGATCGTCTTTAAACCCAACTTGTCGACCATGATAGTTTGGATCATTGTAGAACAAAGACTATTAACCACAACTAGAGTGTCTTCAATGTTGTCTTCTTCACTACCAAATTCTTTTTTCTTCGTAAATCCTTCTTTTTCCTCAATGACATCTTCAATATTTGTATCATAAACTAGTATCGGTTCTTCTTCATATTGATCATCATCAAATATTGGAGGTCCTTCATAATCATCACTAGCCGCACCATAATCTTCCCATTCATCAAAACATGAACCATCACCCTCAAAAAACGGATATTCTAACATCTTAATCAGGAACTACGGCTCTTGATACCAACTGATGTAGCGGAAAAATAAAGATAGATAATTGAATCTGTTGATTCACAAAGAATACCAGAAACAACTCTTCCAACTATCGTTAATTCAAAAAGAATACCGATAATCAGGTAAACTCCAACAATCGTTGATTCAACGAATACCCGATTATTAAGAGAAAATTGAACAATAAACCCTAACCTGGATTCAAGTCAATTAACAAAGACTAAAATTCTGTTTTTTTATTCATAACTTCATTATAATTCAATACAAAAAGTCCTAATTATATAGAAAAACTAAACTTGGAAAAGATAACAATATTCTTCCCAGGAAACACAAAATTAGAAAAATAAATAAAACATACCACAAAATAAGAAAATTAAAATAAAAGATTTCATAAACTAAGGAAACTAAATAATCAGTTTATTCTTCTTTCTCCATCAAGACTCATATTAAATCGTCGCACGGTTGCTTCAGGGTTGTTCATCTCGAACCACCCAACACAACCTATACGAGAGCAGGACAGTAATCCTAAAACAAGAAACAAGTAGACAACTAAATATATAAAGGATAATCATTTTCGTGCTTTTGTCTATGTGGGATGAGAGTTAGCAGGGCTTTCATGACAAGAACATAACATAGAAATGCCTAGCTTCTCTCATATCGTGCTTGTATTTAATTTTAGTATGTAACATCCATGCACATATTAAATATCATTTGTCCTTTAATTTCACCACAACATTGGAATTCAGTCTTCGCTGTCAAAGGACATTAGTTTTTGAGCATTTCATCATCACTTTTTTCAATTTAGTACCTCTGAACTTGATAAGGTTGGTAGTACATTTACGCAAACTTGTGTTTTTACTCGTGTTTGTACAACCTCAAACCTAGTCAATCACAAGAGTCTTAAGAGCTATGTTTTGTTGCAAGAGTACGTGAGACACTGAGACCAATGTCGTTGTCATCATAATGATGCCTGGTTCGAAGACTATCAGTTTAAACTTCCAAAATTAAACGAAAAAGATCACAAAATGATTAAAAAAGAAAACTTAACTACTAAACGCATCATTTGAAATCTTTGATAAGAAGAATTTATAGTTGAAAAAAATGTTCTTATATGAATTTCAAATTTTACAGTGATGGTCCAAGAAGATAAATAAAGATCTCTACTAATATATATATAGAGCGCGTATATAATTTTTTTACGTAATATTATCAGGTTACGGGTTCGATCACCGGGATCAACCTGGTCGAGTCGTCAAGTCAACTCGGTTGACTCACCGAATTAACCCAGTCAAATGATAGACCACACGTTCAATCATCAGGTCAATCTGATCAAGTCGTCGATTTATTGATTTGAGTACCAGGCCAATCCGAGCGAGTTACCAGATTATCATTTCGATCACCAAATTAATTAACATGTCGTTAACTATTTGCCGTTAAATTACTTTTTCAATTATGTGCAAATACTCGTCTATAAAAAAAGTGATTGACTTCTTACTAACAGAAGTTGACATCTGTTCTTAAGACGAATGTTTTTGTCCACTATTTTATAAAATAAACAAAGAAAATCACAAAATACTTTTTCGGGTTAAAATCAATTTTTTGAAAACGGTTTTAAAACCGATCCTATCGAGTCATCGGGTCCAGGTCAACCCGGGTGTTTTAAAAAATATTTTTTTCTTGGTATGTTTAAAAATTAATAAATGTTATATATAAAAACCATGAGATCTCTTTGGTATATTAGACATATAAAATATTTATCAACCAATATAATATGTAAAAATAAAATTCCGGCCTAAACACGTAAAAATTTAGATATCTTATTTAAAAAATCCCGAAAAAACCAAAACTCGGTCAGTTTGACCCGGGTCACCTCAAACCCGGCGGGTCTAGCCGGGTTTCGAAAATGTGAAAACCGGTTTAATACGACTCGCTTTTTCGACCGAAACCGGGTCAACCGGTTGACCCGGTCAAAGTCAAACCGAATCTAAAAACATTTGTTAAATAAGAAACTTATGACTTTGTACCAGATCTCCATACTTGTTCCTGGTTCGTAGGGGCGAGAAAAAACATAAATAAAGAGAATGAATCGAAAAACGAACACGAACCAAAGGAAAAGAACCGCACAAAATTTTTTAAAACAAAACCAAATGAAACTACAAGTTCGATCTTCGGTTTGGATACGGATTTCACATCCGAACCGAAAACCAAAATTTCAAATGTCTTTTCTATATATATGATTTTAATCCTCATATGAAAAACAACTTTAATATATATATTTAAAATGTCTATATAATTATATTTTCTAAATAAATAGTGTTATTTGGGTCAACCCGCAACCGAACCAAATTTAAATTTGATTTTCTGTTCGATATAACTCAAAATTATGATTTATAAATTCAGATCCATTATCACTTCTGAAAACCTTAATAGACACATCAAACTGAGTTTTTATGAGATTATAAAACTCAACAATTTTGTTAAAAACTTCATTTTTCCCTTTGAGCACGTATAACCACACAGCCGTAGTATAGTCATCAACCACAGTTAGGAAATATCTATAACCATCTCTACTCTTAACCTTATATGGACCCCAAACATCTAAGTGAACTATATCTCCCAAGGACTTGGTTTTATGTTCACTTAGAGGAAAAGGATCCCTTGTCTGTTTAGCCTTATGGCAACCATCACAAGGTTGAACATCATTAGGAGACTCAATTTGAATTTTATCTTTTAAGATAGCTAAAACTTGGTCAGAAGGATGACCAAGTCTGTTATGCCATATACATTTAGACAAACAGCAAGTAGTTATAGAACTATTAACAAATTTCCTACCTGAATCAAACAAATAGAGGCCATTGCATTCACTACCAGTCCCCAGAATGGACTTTTGAAGAGAATCCTAAACAAAACATTTTGCCTCAGTAAATGACACAACAAATTTATCATCTTTGGCCAACTTGTGAACAGATATAAGGCTAACCTTGTAGCCTGGAACAACCAACACATTTTTCAACACAATTTTATCAGAAAGTATATAATTTCCAATATGTTTAACATGTTCAATAGTTCCATTAGGGTGAGACACAGATATGTTCAATTTAGAAACATCAATTACATCATATAAGTGAGCTGTAGAAAATGTCATGTGTTGAGATGCTCCAGAATCAAAGATCCACCCAATATATGTACTATAAGTACTTATATTAGAGTTGTAGTTAAAAAATCTACAAGTAACAAAACTGATTATGTGATTAGACCTATAAACCATACTTGCAGCACAAGACTGCACATCACTAGTATCAGCTTTAGAGCCTATTAAAGCCATAAGTATATTAATTTGATCAGCAGTAAAGGGAAGAGAGTTCCCAGATCCCTGATCAACACTATTACCAGAGCTAGAAGCATTATTAGAAATATTAGATCCTCCAGGATTTCTTTTCTTGAAACCTGGAGGATATCCATTAAGCTCAAAACATCTGTCAATGGTATGCCCATTCATATTACAATGAGTGCAAACAAATTTATTATTGTTTCTATTAGAACCTTTGCTTTGATTATTTCTATTATTAGACCAATTATTTGGTTTAACCACAAAAGCAGTAGCAATATTCTTATCATTACCATTATGCACATGACTATTCTTATGAGACTCAAACCTTGACAAAGTAGCAAAAGCAGATTTAACATCAGGCAAAGGGTCTGCAGTTAACAATTAACTCCTAACAACACTGAAAGTGTCATCAAGACCCATAAGGAACTGCATAAGTCTCATAAGAGCATTATGGCTCTTCATTTGAGGAGCACCATCACAATTACAAGAAGGAAGATTGACAAGGGAGTCAAACTGCCTCCATAGGCTATTGTAATTATGATAATACTCAGACAAGGAAGACCCATACTGAGTGAGAGAGAGAAAATTTTAAAATGCAAATTATAGATAACAGATCCATCTATTTTATCATATGTTTCTTTAAACTCATCCCACACATCTTTAGCATTTTTAGAAAAAATTTGTCCTTGATATAACTCAAAAGAGATACATCCAAGAATCCAAGATAAGACCACAGCATTACACCTATCCCATTGATCAGCCAAAACAATATCATCATTATTTTTCTCACAAGTACCATCAATAAAACCCAATTTATTCTTAGTATGCAAAGCAAGCTTAAATGCAGCAGCCCAAACTTTATAGTTTTCTGGACCAGTGAGTTTAACACTCACAATGGGCTGCCCATTTGTATCAGTAGGGTGTAAATACAAAGGGTCATTAGTATGAATGACTGTTTCATTTTCTGTTTCAGTATCACTAATAGGATTATCATCCTGATCACCTTTCTTGGCATCAGACATGATGAAACCACAAAAATATCACACAATAACACAAAAGAAACAAAACCCCTTGTATCTCCTCTACAAAGAACTATCAAGAAAGCAAACAAACCTATCAATCAATCAATCCACCAAGACTATCTAAAACCCTTCGACACCTAATCACCCACTAACAAAACTAAAAAACAATCCTAAAGGAAGAGAAGAGTGGTATTACAAAGCACGCGCAGCAACAAGCCACCAAGCAGAGAACAAGATTATGAGATCAAGCGGATCTCACAAAACAAACCAGCACAGCGGAAAATACACCTGAAAAGAGGTTAAAATACCAAGAAACTAACAGAAAACAACCTCAATTACCTTTAATCAAAGAAACCCTAATTTCTAAAATTTAGGGTTTTTTGATTAAACTCACCAGATAAGAAATTAATCACAATTAATTGCTCAAGAACCTAATTAAACACCACAAAACACCAAGAATCAAAAAACCCCAAAAAATTTCGAAACCCTAAAAAATTTAAATGATCAAATCTTGTAATTAAACACAATCAAAACACGATTAATCACAAGATTAATCAAGATCACTTAGAAAAACAGTTTAAAAACAGATATCAAGAACCAATGGCTCTGATACCATATTCGATTTTAACAAAAGTAAGAGTCAAGATGATTCAACCAACCTCCCCTTATTATTTTTATTAACTGCGTTAGGCTATCACTTCAAATGGGATACCTAGCTTTTTTATCAAACTTACAAAACAAGAAGAAAGAGAAGAATACAAGCAGATGTGTAACAATGATCTTACAAGCAAGATCAATGAACACTTAATCAGTCTGAACAAACAAGAAACAAACTCAAGATCGTATCAACAATGGCGATCGTAACAATGTGAGAGAGAGATAGATAAGCAAACGATTAACCCTAATTAGCTAGAATAAGATGTATATATAGCCCAAGAGTGACCAACGACCTTCACTTTCCACACTTGTCACATAAGACCCCTGCACTTCCATAAATAGCAAAAGTGGCACAAAATAAAATATATAAAGTAAAAAACTTACCTTACTTACCCTTGAAGTTATAACACTTTGGCAAACTCAGCTTATACTTTTAATAGTTTACCCGTAACGTGTATCATGTGTTTACCCATGACATGTATACCATACCCGTCACCCAACCGCCAACCATTGATGGGTTTAGATTTATACCCACGACCCATCTGTGGGTAAAAATTACGAAAATACCCACCCATTTACGTGTGGGTACCCATGAGTTATGAGTTTTTTCTCGCCCATTGTCATCCCTATACGAGAGTAAAGAAAAATTTAATAAAGCACTTGATGAATGTATTACTATTTAAGATTTATAATTTAATCTTTTAATTCTTTAATGAAATAGGGTTAAAATGAACGAACTTGAATCGACTCGACTAGTTAATTAAATAACTCGTTAAAATTTTTAATCTTTACAAAGCTGGGAACTATATTATTTATCTCGCTGAGTCTGCCACTAACAACCGAATTTGAATTTGGTTCGGAGCTCGTTGCTACAAAAGAGAAACAATGTACAGAGATATTATTAAAAACATTAGTTGGTTACATTTGAGTTTAATCCCACGTCGGTTAAAAACAAGAAACTTTGCGTGTTTATAAATGGTGATGCATAAATATAGTTTAATTATTAAAGACAAAGTAGTAATAGCTGAAAATTAGCATACCTGTTATTAGATCGTTTATGTTTCTGTTAACTTTTTTTGTCATGCACGTATGATATTCATGTTTAAAAATCGACATAAAGTTGGAGATGGAACCAATTATTTTTGCTTTAGCTACATGTCTCCCACCACTAAACTACCGCCATATGAACCTCGTCTTTGAAACTCCACGTGACAGGTCACAGGACTAAGATGGGATAAATTTTATAAAACCTTGTACAGTTTAGACTTTTGAATAATTAAAAAACTTTGATTCATAGAGCTATATATTATTCAGTTATTTTGCAAAATGATAAAATTTTTCAAGAATGACTCTACATCTTTTCATATATAAAAACTCCGACACCTTTCCATAAACACAAGTTTTTGTCAAACTATTTTCTAAAACTAAGACAACATTAGTAAAGATATTTTGTAGTTTAGAAAAACAAAAAATTACAAACTTTCATGAACGAACATGAAATCATGACACTAACCCAAAAACAATAAACAAATGTATACAGGGGCAGAACTGTTTAGAGGGTGCGGGGGGCGGCGCCCCTCATGGCTCGCCAAAAAAAATCAAATTTTAGGGTAAAAAAAAATTTTTAGGACCATTTTATCAAAGTGCACCCCATTGTAAATTCGAATTGCCCCCCACTCGGAAATAAAACAATGTAAAAACCTTCAAATTGCCCCCCAAAAGGAGAAAAACAATGTAAAAATCTTATATTTGTATGTTTATTTTGGTGTATACAACGCCTTTTGTCCAAAAAAAAAATTTTGCCCCCACTTCGCCAACTTTCTGGTTCCGCCACTGAATGTATAGACACTTAGATATATAAATGTGACTATTTTTGTTCAGCAAAACACCTCAGAAATGGTCCAAGCAAGATGCCAACCTAAAGTGAAATTGTTTACCATAATCATCAATCAAAGCAGTCCTACGTTCATGTTCAACACTATACCAAGAACGATGATCATCAACATACAAACATGCTATGAAGAAAGCAAAACTCTTCTAATCTGTTCATAACATGGTGACTATTTACTACGGGTACTTAAGAGAACATGATCAATTTAATATGAGGATTGAGGCTCAGTATAACAAAATCGATTTTAAGATACTCGAAAACTACCCGATTGTAACATTATCATAGCATAACTAGAATTTGACTAACTAGTTAATCTATGATTTTGAAACTCGCTAATGTTGTAGAATAGTCACTTACGCATAAACGGACAGTTTTATGTACTATAGGTCATTTTGTAGTACTCTGGCTAACGAGAAAGCAAATGGTACTCTTTTTGTAAATTGTTAAAATAAAAACAAGATTATTCCTATAAAACTTTCATAATCTATAGTGCTTCTCCAAGATTTATAAAGTACACCTTTTGTAAATTGTTAAAAAAACAAAAATTACTCATAAAACTTTCATAATATAGCGTGCTTCTCCAAGATTTATAAAGTTAAAACTTTATATAAAAATATTGACACCTAGCTCGTTTGTCCGATATTTTATAAAATTATAGGAAATATTAAAAAAATCAAGACTTTATACCATATTTTCATAGTGAATGATTGGGTTTGGTTCTGGACCAAGCCTACACATCAACATGAAAACATGACATTAATCCCGAAACAAGATTAAAATAGACAGTTGGATATATGAATCATAAATATTTGGATATATGAATCATAACTATTTCCTTCTTTCGATGTGGGATGTCAGAGTTAGCATGACTTTCTACCTTTAGTGTTTTAGGTAGAAAAATGTTAACACAAAATAAATCGAGCTTTAAACATTCTTATTTTAACTTTACAGATTGATCATCACTCAGTTACCTTTTACATAGCTACGACACACACCCTTCAAGTTCTTGATAAGAATAATGTATGTAGTTAAAAAATAAAACAAACAACGATCTCATATGAATTTCATAATCTGGTGTGCTTGTTGAAAAAGTGTAATATTTATGAAGTTGGAACATTTTCTTTGTAGTCAACTGTTTCATCCAATATTTTCTAAAATTAAGAGAAAATAATGTATTACTTAAACAATGAATTGCCTACAATTTTTTCTCGAGTAATGCTTGTGTTTATTCTAGCAAGAACCATCCATATGCACAATAATTAACTACATATCATTTTTGAATTTACTTTGATAATTGATGCTAATCTATAATAATTACTAAGACACGATGCAATTAGATACATCGTTAGTCCATGGAACTCTCTGTCCCACACACCAAAATTCATTTTTCGAAACAATCTATGTCACGCACACCAAACTTTTCGAGCAAACTATTTGTATATCAACCCAACTTACATCAAGACAATGAGTGTCATCTTTTGCATGGAAAAAGAATTATAAGAAAGTTTGTACAAAGCGCTACATAATAAGTACTCAACTCGCTTTATGAAGAGTTCCCAAAAGGTGTCGAGGTGACATAATAAACGATACATAATAAATATTTGCTCAATTTTACCGAAACGTTCAGGTTGCAAGAATATTGTATATTGACATTTACAATAGTCAACCAGTTTTGGTGAAGTTGTTGCCACTTATGTTGTGACAAAATCAAACTGAGAATTCTCCAATTCTCCCATACCTGTCGTAAAATTATCTACACACTAATATATGAATTGTAACACTCGGATAACTTGAACTTTGACGCTTTATAAGAAGACATGATTATGGGAAATGATATGCGCGTAGAAGCAGATGCACTAACCTGTAAACATGATATGTACTTTTAATTAAGGTTGTAAACATTTTAAATCTGCTAGTTGAATGATCGATTATTTTGTAGCCTGTAAGTTTACGCGAAACTAATTCGTGATTAATCATATTGCCATTTTTAGCAAAATTCGAGAATTTTTAGCAAATATTGCGTAACTCTGACGAATTTTATATGTTTTTAGCAATATTTTTCTTTAAAACCAACTTGCAATAACTATAAACATTTACTATTACTGACTTGAACAAGTTTACGATAATTTTTGGCTATTTTCAAGCAAGATTGTAGGTTTTTGACAAATTTAACCATCATTGACCGTCATTAATTTTAGTTAACCTCAATTGACCGATTTGTTCGAACGATATAAATGGACTCGGTTGATGCTTTATAACATCTAATAGGCCTTTTACAATCCCCCGTGAGTGCATAACATGACTTGAAAGAAGTGGAATTTTATTTATATAAATAATAAATAGCAAACATTACGATTTGGTGAAGCATTATTGTTGATGTTTATTGTGAAATATAAATAAAAAATAGAAAACCTTATAGAATTTTCTCTTCACCCGATTATTCTTCACTTATCGGTGAGACACACATTTTCTACGAACATTGAACAAATTCTATCAAATCATGTCATTACCACACCAAAAAGTATTAACATTAGCTTCACATCATCCAAAATAAGCTACTCAAAAATTTATTACATGTTAATCTGAATAGAAGCGAATAGTCTTTCCTTGTTCTGATGCACCAAGAGCACAAGGAGTGGTAAGAAGTAAAAAACCAAAAAGTGTTGTTACGTATGTTATGACACGAGAATGACTATGATACCACTTTTGTGAGGAGTGGTAAACCAAAAGAATAGTGGTGTCATAGGACTAAAAGATGGTAGTATGTGTTCACGTATATTTCACTTATTATATATAAAAAATACAACACGAAATTGTTTATATTGTTAACCACGACGCGAGAAGCCATGACACTAACGTGGTGCGTCAAGAATATATTGGGCTGAAAGGCTATGACGTCAACAAACACGTAGTCGTTTCCTCCCCTCTAAATGTTTATCTCTTTAGACTTTGGATAGCGACTTCAAAATTTGCGTCACGCTACGTTGTTCACTTTCCCTGCCAATGGATATGAAGAATCCGTTATAGCATTCATCATTTATATCACATTTAGTAATTCATACATACAAGCTGAAAATTGATAATATAGTCATTGAATCAGACATTTAGCTTGCAATTAATGAAGTAAAAGCTAAATACACGTACACATCATCAATCATCAACAACTTTTGTAAAAAAAAAACAGGCTCAAAGAGGCATATGAGCAATACTACGAAAAAGTGTGACATATATATGTTTTACTTGAAAAAGAAGTTTACATATTTTTGCGGAACAAATAAAAATTAGTTATTAGAATCGAGTTATTTAAAAATTGAAGACTTGTATTAGTTATTTGTAGAGTACGCACAACACGTTAAATATGATAACATATTATATTTAACACGCAAATGAATACCTTACAAACAACTAACATGTTGCCTCATATGAATTAATGTGTATACACCACTATTTATAAACAAGGAAAATTTTGTTTCTTTGAATGATGTAGGATCATATTGTTTTTCACAAAAACATGGTTATGAGAAAGTTTATACCATGCTCAAATATGCTTCTTCATTGGGCATTTGGGTTAGCCATACATTAACCAATTTATCATGAAGGAGAACACGTACTTGTTTTATATTAAGTATTGTAAGTTTTCTATCGATTATGGCTGACGTAAATTGATAAAATGTTGAACGAGAGTGTAAAGCGTTGTGAAAAGCGGTCAAATTGATATTTGTGGTTAAACAAGAAAGTTGAGTATGGTGTAATGCCTTTAGAATTACGAAAAAGGATTATTAGAAGCTTGAAGTCAAGAGTAGGAGTGCAATCGATTCGAGTCGATCTCAAGCTTAATAGGGCTTGAACTTGGCTTGACACAAAAACTATAGGCTTGAGCTTGGCTTGATAGTTTGTCAAGCTTTAACAACATGAGTTTGACTTGAAAAGTTTGAATGTGTATAAATATTTTTTTATAATAAAGCTCATCAATAAACATATGTATAAAATGAAAAAAAATCATTACTTAAAAGGAATTCGTTTTATTTAACATTAATAAAATCAATAATAACCTTATCATGCAACCTTGGTTTCAAAATATATTTTGCGCTACAAGACGATTACGGTCCCAAAGGCCATTGCAAGATGTGAGTGCGAGCGCAATCTAGACACGTTTTGTTTAGTATTAAGAAGAGTACAAAAAATATTTATACACATATTGTATTCCACTAAGTACCGAGTAAATACAATAATTAAATTTATAAAAATATAAAATTATTTAAAATACAAAAAACAAAAATATAATGTAATCTGCTACGACCCTCTCGGGTAGTATCGGGATAAGGCACCACTATAGCGTGTGCTGGCTCCTTAAGAATTAGAGATGAGAAGAACTAGACATTTGTTGAACTTTAACTTTGATTAACTTGATAAATGATTACAATATGAAACCTTAAATACTAGTTATTAGATAAACACCAAGATAACTTATAAAGATAAAAGATCCTAAACATATATCCTAAACAAATAGAATATATTTGTGCGTAACATTCCCCACTTCTTCGAATTCACCTTGCCCTCAAGGTGATGTCTTGAAAAGAACTATTGATTCCCGGGTCCCAAATTTTGAGTCGATGCCTAAACACTTGAATTCTCTCTTTCAACTTGTTCTTAGACCCGAGTAGTAACAATTGTTGAATTCCTGTTATACACTCCTTCCATTTAGATAAAACAAACCACATGGCCCTAATGGTTGATTCACCAACAAGTTGTGATTTACTAACCACAGGTTGCAATTCACCAATCATAGGCAGCTTTGATTCACCAACAATAAGCCGCGATTCACCAATAATAGGTTGCGGTTCACTGACAATAGGTGGAGCTTCTTCACTTGGCCATGATAGAACGACATCTAATTTTTCTTCAATGTTAAGTCTTTTCCCCGCAATTGCCATAAAACGAGTTTCCATTATACGGGCTAAGGAAAAGGCTTCTTCTAAAGTTTTAGGCCTTACTCTTAAGAGTGCACATTGTAAAGCCGGTTTAAGCCCTGATGTATAATAACATTGAAGTAAATCTTTAGAAATTCCCGTTACTCGATTTGAAAGTATCAAAAACTCCTCTTCATATTCGACCACCGTACCCTTATGCAAAAGCTTAGATAATGCATCTCCATCGCTAGTGCTCGATGCCATAAACAATAAATAAAAAAATTAATAATATTTTTCGAGGAACAGTAACCGAATGAACAGTACCCGTGATGAACAGTAGCCTCGGAACAGTGTCGAGTGAACAGTAACTCGTCGTTGAACAGTAGATTCGGATGAACAGTAACTTTTTTTTTTTTTGAGATTGGAACTCTAGATCAAAAAAACCCTCAACGAATTGAGGGCTCTCAATGAAAGCACCAATTGATACGACCCTCTCGGGAAGTATCGGGATAGGGCACCACTTTTAGCGTGTGCTGGCTCCTTAAGAACGAGAGATGAGAGGACCAGACATTTTATTTCACTTTAACTTTGATTAACTTGATAAATGATTACAATATGAAACCTTAAATACTAGTTATTAGATAAACACTAAGATAACTTATAAATATAAAAGATACTAAGCATATATCCTAAACAAATAGAATATATCCATGCGTAACATTCATCACTCCTTCGAATTCACCTTGCCCTCAAGGTGACGTCTTGAAAAACGCTCTTGATTCCTGGGTCCCAAATTTTGATATGTTTCCTAAGCATTTGCAGAGTCTGTTCCAACTTGTTCTTTGGCTCGGGAAGTAACAATTCTTGGATTTCAGCTCTACACTCCTTCCATTCAGATGTAACAGACCACATGCCCTTGTTAGGTCGCGATTCATCGATAGATTGCAATTCACCAACAACAACAGGTTGTGATTCACTAGCCATAAGATGTAATGTATCAACCATTCGTGATTCACCAACCATTTGCGATTCACCAACCATTTGCGATTCACTAAGATTAGGTTGCGATTCGTCATCCACAAGTTGTGTTTGAACAACAACGGCCCGCTCTTTTTCTTTTTCCTTTTCTGCAATTGCTTCAAAACGAGCCTTAGAGATACGGGCTAAATAGAAAGCGTCTCCTAAACTTGTAGGCCTTAACCTCAACAATTCCCGTTGCAACGACACTTTAAGGCCAGAGATATAAAAACATTTAAGCAAGTTTGTAGAGATCCCCGTTACCCGATTTGCAAGTATCACAAACTCACTTTGATATTCGGCCACGGTACCCATCTGCAGAAGTTTAGACAGTGCATATTTTGCGTCTTGATCGCTGCCCTCTGACGCCATAACTCGAGATCAGTAAAAAATAAAAATAAATTTTTTTTTCACTGATGAACAGTAACTCGCCGATGAACAGTAATCTTCTGATGAACAGTAATCGTCTGATGAACAGTACACAATGAACAGTGCGATGAACAGTAATCTTTTTTTTTTTGTAATTGGAAACCTAGATCAAAATCCCTCAACGAGTTGAGGGCTCTCAATGAAAGTACCAATTGATACGACCCTCTCGGGTAGTATCGGGATAAGGTACCACTATAGCGTGTGCTGGCTCCTTAAGAATTAGAGATGAGAAGAACTAGACATTTGTTGAACTTTAACTTTGATTAACTTGATAAATGATTACAATATGAAACCTTAAATACTAGTTATTAGATAAACACTAAGATAACTTATAAATATAAAAGATACTAAGCATATATCCTAAACAAATAGAATATATCCATGCGTAACATAATCAGACTTAAAAGTCCTTCTAAAATATATTATTTATTTATAAAATTAGCCCTTAAAATTAAGTTAATACTCAAACTAACAATTAGTTGCTTATATAAATTCATCATAAAAACATATTTTAATAGAGCTTGAAAAAGCTTGATAAGAACTCGAGCCGAGCTATCAAAAGCTTGAGCTTAAGCTTGATATAGTTTCGAGATATTTTTAGGCTTGAGCTTGGGCTTGAGTTTAATTAAAGCTTGCCTTGATCGAGCCAAGTTCGATCTAGAACTCGAGTTGCTTGATAAAAGCTTGGCTTTATTGCAACCTTCAAGAAAATGGCACCTGCTCAAACTAACTCTTCTCGTGTCTCGTGCGGCAAAGGTGGTGTCAAGAAAATGGGATATTAATGATATCTATTTGCTTCATTACTCGTGTGGTGGTTTGTGGGAAAACAAGCTTCATATTGCCTTCGTTCAAGAGCATCCCTTCCGCTCATGTCCTTGGTCCACTGAGTTGAATCACTGGAGGTGATGATACGAGACTGTTTAAGAGAGTGGAAACATTGGAGAGAAAATGGAATGGGATTGCCAGGGAGATGGCTTTGATGACGAAAAATTGAAATTGGTATGATCTATCGATGTCGTAGGCTTTATTCGAGATCTATCGGTTTAAACATTAAACTTTGAAAATTAGATAAAGATCACAAAAAGGTTTAAAATAGAAAACGGAACTACTAAACACACCATTTATAATAATTTATAGTTAAAAACAAAAGCAAAAAAATACAAAAATCATAATTTAGTTCTTGTGGAAAAAGCTAAAAAAAAGTTAGGGACTTCATATAATAAAAAGTAGACAGCTAAGACAAATTAAACAAAATCATAATTTAGAGTTCTTTAGGATTTAGTAAAGAGTAAAGACGTTTCTCTTGTAAAAAAATTTATGACTTTGTATCAAATGTTTATACCAGCAGGAAGATGAGTTCGGTAATACTAATCCTAAAACAACAATATACTAAACAGTTTCATATATAAATGATGGGATTGTCTAACCAACGCCCTCAGGGCAATGTATAAAACTCATTTAATGCACTCAATATTCTAATCCAAATAGTATTAACTTTTGACATATATCATTGTACCAAATTTACTCTTTCCATTATTAATAACTAGCCTTTATTTCGTTAATATTCACTGGACACCATCTTTGACGTCAACTATAACAGAATATGATATTATTCACTGGACACAATCTTTGACGTCAACTATAACAGAATATGATATTGCTAATTCACACATGAAGAATTGTAAAGGAACGTAGATTAACAATAAAACCAAAAAATATTTGTTCAATCAAGTCATGATAGAAAAACTTAAATCACGATCATTCTAACACTTCACATGAAATATATGATTTAATTCATCATCTTTTTCCTTAGCATGTCTTTTTCTTTTTCTTGAAGGTTGTGGCTCCATGTGATCATCAAGACTCTTTCTATCCGGACAAGTGCTAATGTTGTGACCCGGACGCTTGCAAAGGCTGCAATGGATGGGCTTTTTGGTTAATTCTTTTCCGCTTTTTATGCGATTTTTTGGTCTTCCTTTCGGCTTTGATATGATAGCACCCTGGACCAATTCAATATCATTTGTAATATCATTATTGTTGTTTGCACAATAGGATGGATCAACTATATTAGCTTCTTGGAGTGAAAGAGATATATCTTGAACTTTTTCTCGGCTCCATCTTGAAAGCCAATAAGTCGACGGAATTTCAAAGCAGTCTTTACGAATAAGAACGCTTAAGATATGCCGACAAAGTATCCCAACAAATTCAAAATGTTTGCAGCTACACTTCGTCACCTTGCCATCTCAATCCACCATGTGCGACCGTGTTGCTTTGTGATGTTTCAGGATAAAAGCGCTACCATTTTTTCTTGAACCGAATATTGTAGTGCTTCAGCAAACTGTTGTTGGAACTTTTTGAATGCGAATGGTGTCAAACATTGATGGCCTTGTTCTTCCAAAGGCGAGAGTGATCTTAAATACGAACCTCTATATTTCTCCAACATAGTATCATGCAATTGTTTCTGGCCAACATCTTCAATCTCAAGATCAACCTAAATAAAATAACATTACACAAATTACGTATAAGTACTCGTATAAAAAAATTTGAGTTCTACGATAATATATCTAATGGAGAGATGTTGAGCTCAATATATATATACTTAATTGTTTGATAAATTCAAGTAAACTAGTACGAGAAGATATAAACTTCTTGATAAAAGCATTTATACTTTCGGATCTTTCGGTTGTCGTCATGCCACCAAAAAAGTAGTTACCAAGATAAGCCGGCACCTAAAATGATTTGATTCGATACAAACCTTTTACATGCTTATTGTCGTACTTTTCAATTACCAATGGCCATTGTTGTTCAAATTCTTCGATCGCGTCCAACCTATATAAGTCGTAAAATTCTGAACACCAACTTAAATATCTCTTCTTCAACACCGAAGTAAACCAACTACAAAATTTACTAGTAATATGCCATATGCAAAATGCATGTTTTGTAGAGGTCATCTCCTTTGCAATTGCATGAGTCATCCACGGATCTTGATCCATTAATATTATTTTCGGTGATTTCTTCATCAAGAAACAAAATTTCTGTAACATAAAAATAAAGTGAGAAAGGAAGAAGTTAAAGTTTGGTATACCATACCAAAAAAATAGGTACAACACTATCCGTATATTATAGTATTTGGTTAATAAAACTATGGGTTACGTCAAAAAGCCATTCGAATGTCTTTGAAGTCTCGTTACGTAGAAGTGCACAACCAAGTAATATAGTTCTTTCATGATTGTCGATACCAACAAACATGCCAAAACGCATGTCATATGAGTTCACTTTATAAGTAGTATCGAATACCACGACATCTCCATATTTTTTGTACATATCAAAGCAATGAGCATGAGACCAAAATATATGCTCTAATTTTTTTCACAGTCAAGTTTATATTCATACTGAAATTTAGGATTTTCATTTTTAGCATTTAAGCAATACTTCAAAAGCTCTCTTGCGTCATTTTTTGAATGTAGTTTATGATTTTTTGTGAAAAAATTATGAACATCTTTTCTTAAGAAAAGGAAGTTCACCATGCCTTACATTTTTCTCAAGTTCCATAACACACATAATTTTTTTAACAGGCAAGCCTCCTTCTTTCAATAAAAGTATATGTTTTTCATCTTCTATTGTAATATTACGATATGCTGGGAGAAAACGAACCTCTTCGGTAGACAACAAATCATGATTGTGAACCGCAACGAATTTTATAATCTGCCACTCTTTTGGAAAAATTTCATTTACTCTTCTTAATGCAATACGTATGTGGGCCTTGCATTCACATTTTCTACTACCTCGATTTCTCTGTTGCTTCGAGTAATCTACAATTTTCGCATCAGGCCTTCCCTCACGATGGCAAAAGAAATCACGCCTTGTCTTCTCTCCTTTCTTATTTTCGAACCTTCCTTTTTGGACAGAAAATCCAATTTTCCTCGCATAATTCTGATAGAATGCTAAAGCTTCTTCTTCACTTAAAAAGCACTGACCGACAAAGGGTTCATCAAAATCTAGAATTTCGCTTTGATCATCTTGTACAATAACACTTTCTTCCTCTTCGAGATCTTCAATAGGAACTTCATTCAAGTCGAAAGAAAACTTTTCGTTCATCTACACAGGAAGCATTTACGAATGTGAGTTTACAATCTATTTAACAAGGTATAAACTTTCATAAGCAACAAGTTCAATGCATATTACCTTTGCTTTCCACAACCCTTTATTGATGCGTCTGCTTGGAGTTGAAAAATATGAAGATTGAAGCATGATATTTATACATATTAGAGGTAAAATGGAGGGAAAAATTGGAGGGATATGATGTTAGACTATATTAGAGGTAAAATGGAGGGAAGAAATTCGAAGGATACAAATTGGCATAGTCATTCGTATTATAAATTGGTTTTGGCGTCAAATCAAACATGGAGGGAATGCAAATATTATTTGATTTAAATAAAAGAAATCAATAGCAAAATCAAAGAATTATTGACGTGAATTAAGGTTTCAGTAATGTTAACAAATAAATGATGTTGCTAATTCAAAGAATTATTGATAAAATGGAAAGGGTAAATTTGGTACAATGATATATGTCATAAGTTAATATTATTCGGATTAGAATATTGAGTGCATTAAATGAGGTTTATACATTGCCCTGAGGGCATTCGTTAGACAATCCCATAAATGATACTCCTTTTCCTTCTTTTGTCCATGTAGGATGGGAATTGGCAGCTTTAATGACAAATTAAAAGAATGAAGTACCTACATTTTCTCTTGACTCATCCGTTTCACATACTCACATAGATTAATATAACTGATATAAATGAGGGTGAAGATAGTTGTGTGTGGACTTTGAGTTCGGATATTGTTTTCACAGTGACGGAATCTAGACACCTTATTGACTTCAAGATCCTTCCCTTGCTGACTCCATCGACTATACCATCCATAACGGGCAGGCCTCGGGACCCGAACCACTAGCGGATAACCCCTAGAACTATCTTCATATGGAGAACGATTTTAGACTGGTTGCCTCATACGTTGAATCTATAGTCTCTTGCCATTGACATATCAAAGATCTCTTGTTGCCTATGTAATGCTAACGTGGAATGTTCTAATCACATATAGGGGTTATATGACGAGTAATTAGTTATAATGGCTAAGAAACCCTTTGATGCTTGCGAGTTCCTAATGATTGATGTAATTTAGTTGGCCGAAATCTAGGTTTTTATAACTGGTATTTAAGTTTCATAACCGTTTCATTAGCAACTGAGTTTCATTCATATATCAATTATTTATATAACAGCATTTAAGATAGTCGATCGAAATCTACATCCATGTAAAATTCTAAGAACACAACTAGAATGTTACTCGCAATATGCAATCTTGAAACTATGCCACAGTTGTAGAATAGTCACTCACAACCAAATCAATGTTTTGTTTTGGGGTATGATTTGATGAGAGAGAATAGGATTCCTGTTTATAAATATTCTTCTCATATGAATTCCATAATATAGAATGCTTTCCGTAGAAGATTTACTAAGTTATATCGAAAAATTAACGACTTGATATTATTAATAAATTTGACACATTTTAAAAGAAAAATGTTTTGTGCGATATTTTCTAAAATTAGTAAATAAAAAAGTTAGTACATTTTTCTTTTCAAGTTAACAAAAAAGAAAAAAAATTAAGACCTCATATCAAATTTTGATTAAAGAAGCGTCAGTGGATTCCACAGGTTTTCATAGAAACAATCACGCAACTAATATGAAAGCATGTTACTAAACCTAAAACAACTGTTAGGTAAACAGTTTAATAAAAACAACTGTGGGATGGGAGCTAGCATGGCTTTTTTGAAAAAGAAAATAAAGTACCTACCTTTTCTCACGGGTTATGTTTCTATTTGAACAATAAAGATTGTTTATCTTCTAGATATACTTTGATTATTGATGCTAAGCTCCATGATGATCACTAAGCAACTATTTATATATAATCCTCCATGGAACACTCACCAGAGTTCATTCTTGCACACAATATCAAATCAAGTACTATAATACAGAACTATGAACTCACTACAAACCTTAAGGTCATATTCAACATCATTGACATGATCGAAAGCAATCCATAACTAGAATGTGACTCACTAATGTGTGATTTTGAAACTCGATAATGTTGTTGAATACTCACTTATGCATAAAGGGACAATTTTACGTAGTATATTCATTTTTTGGTACTCTGACTAACGAGAAATGAAGTGGTACTCCTTTTGTAAATTATTAAAACAAAAATAAAAAGAAATCTCATAAGACTTTCAAATGGTACTCGAAGATTTTTAAAGTTATAGCGAAAACAGAAATGTTATATCCACACAATTTTTATAAAATAAAATCAACATATACATGTGTTAATCAATTATGCCTTAAGAAAATATTAAATAGAAAATGAAGTAGAACATGATTAGTCCATCACATTTGTCATATTATTTGTGAAAGTTTGTTCGTAAAAGTTGTGTGGGTGTAGTTAAGACTTCACATAAAAAAATAGACAACTCTTTGGTCCAGTATTTTGTAAATTATTGAATACAGTCAACAAAACAATATGGAATGGAGTAAATATGGAGCTTGAAATCACTACAAAATATGGTACACAAAATTCAAAACAATCCGTAAAGGTTACTGGATGTCCTTCCTGAATGTATAATACGACACACAAAATAAAAATATGATTAGTAGAATATATAAAAAAAGTAGGCAATTAATAGTCCTTTGTTAAAAAGTAATCTACTCTCATTCCCGCAAGATGTTCAGCACTATAGTGTTTATGATAAGAAATAGTACATCAAAATAATTCATGATCAAAACTCTTCTAAAACGAGGATTGAGGCTTGGTATAATAAAATTGATTTTAAGATACCCGAAACTAGGGGTGTTGAAAAAGTCGATCCGACTCGAACCCGAACCCGAATAAGCCTTTTCGGCTCGGGTCACTTGGGTCCCAAATCGTATTCGGGTCAATTCAGGTTGACCAGAATTGACCCGAGTTCTAATTAGGCTCGGGTACGGGTTTATATTTTTTAGCCTTGACCCGACTTGACCCGACCCGACTTGACCCGAACCCGACCAACCCGACTTGACCCGACTCAAATAACACATTTTACATTGAATTATTACTTAAATTAGCCAAATTTCATATTTTTTCCTTATAGTCGGGTTGACCCGAACCCGAGTTGACCCGACCCGAATTGACCCGACCCGAATTGATCCGAACCCGAATGACCCGAGTTCTAATTAGGCACGGGTTCAGATATGATTTTTTTGAGTCTTGACCCGACCCGATTTAACCCGAACCCGGTTGACCCGACCCGATTCACACTCCTACCCGAAAACTATCTGTTAGTAACATTCTAATAGTATAACTTGAATGTGACTCACTAAGTGTGATTTTGAAACTCGCTAATGTTGTAAAATAATCACGTATGCATAAACGGCAGCTTTATGTACAATAGGCCATTTCTTTTTAATATTGTGGCTAACGAGAAAACAAATGGTATTCATTTTGTACATTGTTAAAACAAAAAAAAAAAATTCTTATAAAACTTACGTATTTTAGAGTGCTTCTCAAAGATTTACAAAGGTCATAACGAAAAAGTTAAAACTTTGTACAAAATAAATCAACACATCATTTATCCAACTAGACGCATACCCGCGTATAGCTGCGAAAATTACCTAGCGGCAAATAATTAACGGTATGTTAATTTTTCTAGTGGAACCGGTAACCTGTTTACTCGACCGGGCTAACCCGGTGGTCGAACCAATGACCTGGTGACTCGACCGGGTTAACCAGGTGGTCGAATCAGTGACCTGGTGACTCAACCAGGTTGACCTAGTGGTCAAACCCGTGCACCGGTGACAGGACTGAGTTGTCCTGGTTGTTGAACCCGATGACTCGACTGTGCTGACACGGTGGTCAATCCCATGACTCGATGACTCGACCGGGTTGTTCCGGTGACTCGATCGAGTTGAAACAATGGTCGAACCCTTGACCCGAAAATATTATGGGAAAAACCAATGTTGAAAACATTTCAACAATTTACATACATTCGAGCAGCACATAATTAACAATATGCAATATTGTGATAGGTGTTTCGTGTAATATTCAAAATATAAAACGTGAAAAAAGAAAAATTCTTAACATATAAAAACATTTAGTGAAATTAAAAGTTAAACGTTACAACAACACATAGTTATGGTGATATTTTGGTTAAGTGCTTGTTGTAACCTTTTTTGTAACCAATTTAAGACACTTTTTTTGGATCCATTAGTTCTCGTCGAAGAGTTAATTAATCAAAATACAAAGATACTTGTTTTTACACACTAATTAAAGAAAGGACGATGTCTATTGTGTTATGTGACTCTTTTTCTCCAAATCATGAATCAAGCTAAATTCATTAGCTTGTTTGCTATACTAAATGCTAGAATCAAGAAACAGATATAAAGCACCAAGAAATACACATATAGGACTATAGGAGTGATTACTTAATTAAAAATAATGGACACTTATACCCCGGACTGAGATAAGGCCTTCTTTCGGCACAAAATCAACCCAACACCTGATTGCAAATATGCATTTATTAAAGATTACACATGTTTCATGTTCATTCGACTACATCAAGTATGTTTTATTAGCATGACGATGGAGACATAAATGTTTGAAATATGAACTACTACATACCTACATGTGTTCACTGACTAACCGTATGATGACATTTGCTTGATAACAGTAGGGCTTTTGGATCGAGTGTAGATTGATGTGCTGAAACTAAAGTCATCCTTCAATCATAATACCTGAAATAACGATAAGCCCTATTAGTCTAAATAAACACTCATCGTCTTCTTCTTTTTCCTTTTAGCTGAGGTTTTTTTTTCTTTGGTTTTGTTGAGTTCGATGTGTTTTTTATTCCAACAGACTTGTTTTACATTTACGTTGTACTTGACAGGTTTCCATTGGTCAAGTTTTTTTGAGCCTTTGATGTGAACCTTCTTCGCAACCTTTTGTACAACATGTAACAAATAACAGTTTTAAAAATTAGAAAATAAGGTTAAACTGTATTTGGGTTCGACTGTGGCTTTATTATGTTAAGAGTCAGATAGGTTGCAGCTAAAGGTTTACCTATTATAGGGGTCTTTACCTTTTTTATATTGATCATCAAAAGATGCCTTGGTGTGTCGTATGGGTTAATGTAACGAATAAAATAGTCGAGATCTCTTTAGTCCAACAATTCTGAAATCATGCTCAAATTTTTTGCTAATCGTTACCTGGTTAATAATTTTCTAAAAGTGTTTGGATCTGTTTTTAAAACAAGCTTATCTATTTACTGGATTTTTCCATTACCAGTTTTGACAATGTTAAATATTACTTATTCAAACTACATTGCTTAATAAGACGATACATCTCATGTCCCTCATTTTCAAGGAGGAGTGTGGGTTGCTTAATAGAAGTAGTGATCTTTAATTTCATATTATATAGGGGAATTTTGGATTGCTTACTAAAGCTGCTTCTCATTTTACTGCAACAGATTTTCAAAATTATTTGAGATTACATGTCAACATATACAAATTTTCATCGGAAGTAACAGAAGCTAACTTTATAAAAACCCACCATCGAAAGTTATCATACTATTAACATTTAGCTGCCGCCTCATTGGTTCATTGATTTGTTCGACCATTGATTTATCTAGAGAAGTGGAGATGTGACTTTATGACTTATCATACTATTTTAATTGTGACTATCAAGTTTAACAGATCCACGCATACCTGTTCGGCTCTCCGCAAGCGGTAGGATATGAACTTGAAGATATCCACGCATAATTGTGCTTATTTCAACCTAAATGTGTAATTACCGACTACACATTGAAGCCCTAATGCACTGTTGTTGCAGCTTCATTCGCCTCTGCAGCCTCCTTTACAGGCTCATGGCTTTCCTCATTTTCTTTAATCAACCTCGTTATTTTTGCACTTCTAGTGTTCATCAACATAATTTGGCGCGAGTACCCTGCTGATTGTGGTAAAATTACACCTCTTGTTTAGGAAAACAAAAGAACGTAAATGAGCGATAAGTATTAAATACGACGGTTTAGGAAAACCGTGTACTAATGACCCAAACAAGTTCGTTTCCCAAGGAGCTATATGTGTGTGACAAAAATGCAATGAGATTTAAGATTAATATTTGAAAGAAAGGGATGAGAAAATAGAATGACGAAGCCGTGAAAATTATTACTACGACGATTAAAATTAAAACCGTAAAAAGAGCTAAAATAAAAATAAATTCTAAAAATTCCCAAAAAATTATCAAAAATCAATTTAAATAAACTATAGTTTACAAATGATCAAAACTTTTTCAAACCTTTTAATTAATTAAATATTAATTTTTAAATGCTAATTAAAGCCCTAAAAATCAAAATAATTATTAAAAAGCCCAAATAAAGATTTTTTAGTTTGTAAACGTCTAAAATGACCAAATAAAAATAGAAACTATTTTTATAAAATTTTAAACTAATTAAAACTATATAAAATGATTAAAAACTTAAAATAATTCTAGAAATTAGAAAAATGATGATAAAATTAATCTAAGAGTTGCAAAAATCCTATTTTAATGTATTAAACCTAAGAAAAATATAAAAGTACAAAAATGTGAAATTTGAATAATAATAATAAAATAATATTAAAATAATATTAAAAATCTAAAAATTATAAAAAATTCTAAAAACTTGCAAACTAGTTTGTTTTAACTTAAATAAACAGATAATGAAAGTGAAATGACGAAAATACCCCTAATGGGCCCCCAAATGGGCTAAAAACCAAAACAGTCAACCTTAATGGGCTAAATGGGCCCAAAAAGTCAAACTTGGCCCAAGTGACCTGAAAAAGCCCTATCTAACTCAAAATTCAATTCTAAACACAAAAGTCTGAAGGCCCAAAAGCTGGTTTTGAGCTTATCATAGCTTAAAAGGTCAACATCTTATTCTTATTGGGCCAATAAGCCCATTAAGTAATAAGCCAATGCCATAAGCTCAGATTAGACACACAACCTTCTTTTGAGATGCCTAAGAGATACGTGAAAAGAAATTTTGAAAAATCACACTCAATAAGCCAGAAATAAGCAAAGTAGAATTTCACTAAACGACAAAATAGTCGGGTTAGAGTTCTAGGATGTTTCAGAAGCTCTGGTTTGTTGCAAAAGCTCAAAAATATCTTAAATAAAAATAATAAAACTTAAAATTCACAAAAATCCAAGTAGAATAAGCTGTAGGAGCAAATAAGCTGGCTGAAAAAGCCAAATAAGCTAGTTTTCTAGCAAAAGCTTAACTAATTGACTTGTAACCTTCCAGATTTGATACTAAGCTGAGAAAAATGACACCTATTACAAAAGCCAAGTTGTTGCATGTACCAATAAGCAGTTCTAAAAAATAAGCCAAATTGTGCTTATTTGACCAAAAGTCAAAGTTCACCAAATTTCACCAAATGCTCGGGGATTGTTTGAGGGCTTGTTTTAAGCAATTTTTGTGAAGAACTCAAGGTGGAGTCCTTGTGAATCAAGTGGTCAGTTGACCAATTGACAACAGATTTTGGCAAATAAGGCTTAATAAGCCAGCTGGCTTATAAGCCAACAACAAAGCAAACCAAATAGCCAAAATTACTCACAAGCAGCACAAAAACAAGTTCCAAGCAACAAACAAGCAGGGCATACCCTAGATAACATAATGAAAGGTAAAATTGAGGTGGTCACTTTGCTGATGCAATTGACCAGCCAACTTTGATAAGCTCTAGCATCCACAATAAGCCACCAAATTCAACAAACAGATAATGCACAGATGGCTTATCACCTAAACTCTTCCGGTACCAGATTTCAGACCTTAGATCTAACAAACAAAGATTTTATTGGATCTGATGTGTTTAACCAAATTCAAACCACTTTTATCAGATTTTTCCAAAACTTGAAATCCCTTTTCCAAACCTCTTGATACTTAACCAGTGACCAAAACTTGTTTCATATGACTTGTTTAGACTCCCCAAACACTAAGAACCAGGGGAAAAAGGCCATAAGGCCTTATGATCCCAAAATGCCAAACAACCTTGTTTTAGTCCTTTTTCAAACAAACTTTTTAATTCTACAAACAACCTACTTATTTGATGGTTCAATTAGCTCAACTAGGCGACAACTAAGAGATATCAACTATAAAACACAAAGCACAAACACAAGAACAACAAATCATATAGCAAAATTCATATCAGACATAAACATGTGATTTTTTAGAGGAAACATAACAAGAGCTTATACCTATCCCCCACAACTTCCTAGAGGGATCAGCTATGCTCCTTGGACCACTCTCAACAACTAGAGAGTGACCAAGGTCCTTGAACAAAGGAGATGAGATGTGCCTTGGTTGATGGTTCAAAGCAGAACCTCAAGGGCTTTATATCTTCAATAGAAGCAGCAAACAACCTATCCAATGGTTGATAAACCTTCACTAGCTTGGTGTCAACAAGCTTGCAAGGGCTTATAGGTTTTGGATAAGGGTTAGTACAAGATAAATAGCAAAATCAGATGACTGATTTCAAGGTTTTTTCAACTTTGAAATCCTTACCAAATATAAACGTGCTTAAACCACAAGATCTAAGCACCTTTATAACATCAAATGGAACTCAGAATTACCCTTAAACAACACCAACTTTCAAAAACATAAAAAGGAATTACAATTTTCTCAAAATACAAACTTTTATAAATTTTAAAAAGGAATTACAATGTTTAAAGTATAAAACTGGAACAAGGCTCTCTCACATGTTGAGGAGTCCTTATATAGGCAAATACAAAGCAGGAATAAGCAAAACCCTAGGCTATGAAGTCCCAAAATTGCCCTTGAAATCTTCTAGACGAATTGTGTTGTTGAGCTGTCCAAATTCATCCAAGTCGTTCATTTAAGCGTTGGGGCCAAGCAATGAGTGTGGGCTGTTGATTTGGCCACGTGGCAATCCTTGGATATGAAGGAATGATATGATAGGTGGACGTGTTTGAATGGTGGGTTCCTTTGGTGAGTGGGATTGAAGGATTTTGGTATGGGATGGGTTTCTGGGCATGTGAATCAAGCATGTGTCTGGGTAATTTTGATTTACGCTTTATTTTAAGTGGAGTGGTAACTGGGTTCATCAGGGTAAACAGTAATCATTTTGATCCGTTTTTTGTGGGATAAAAGTGTTTGGCGCGTGTTTGTTTGGTTTGAAGTTTGGGAAATGACAATAAGAGTCCTTGTGTTTTGGTGAAATGTGTATTAAACGTTTTTCAGCCCTAAACTTGGTTTTCCTTTGTTAATAAACTTTCAAACTTCACACATTGGCCACCAAACTTTGTGATAAGGGTTTTAAGGGTTGTTTTTGCCATTTTTGAATATTTTAAGGACTGATCTTGGACATTCTTGATCTTCAAAGGTCTTCAATGTATCTTTGACTTTATGTGGGACCATTATTGACAATTTAGAATTGTTGAGGGACTAAACTTGCCAATTATTCAAAGTTGAAGGACCTTTTTGTAATTTTGACAAACTTAAGGGACCAAACATGTAATTATGAATATACAAGGGTTTTAAGTGTCATTTCTTCATAAATTGAGGATCAATCTTGTACATCTTCAAGTCTTCAAGGTTTTTTCTTGGATAAATCATGAACTAGGGCCTGGTTCTTTGTACGGCTTCGTTTCTCGTGTTCGTTTTTCCTTGTTTCTTGTGATCTTTTGTCTTTTTCACGATATCCATACCTAAAGCACACAAGTAAATAAATACAAGCATATATATGGTATAATTATGACATTTTATGCATTTAAAGCCCGAAAAGAACGAAGAGATCATGTATAAATGCCATCTCATCACTCCCCCATACTAAGCCATTGCCGTGCCCTCACGCAATGCTAGAATAAATTATCTAAGCATCACCACAATTTAATTTTATTAACCTTTATTGCAAAGTAAAAGACTTGCAACAATACTACGAAGATGTGTAAAGACATAATGTATGATTTTCATCACGTGTGTGACTTTTAGGGTCAATGAATATAAACAAGTAAATGTACCTTAGAGTAAATTTCGTCATCCTTGATTGTCATACATTCCATGCTAAGTGCAAAAACGAGATCATTGTTGGTACAAGTCACAATGCTAACACTACTCATACGTTCAAATTGTGTAATACTTTTTCTCTCCGCAATCCTGTTATTATGAAAAGAAATGGGTTTCTAGAATTTTTTTAACTATTTGTCATGGATCACAAGTGATTCATATTGACTTACTTGAGTATTTATTAGTCTGAAAGTAAAGTAGCACGATTTAATCGATAGTTAGCCGAAGGACAAAATCTTTTAAAACGACTTATCGAGTATCTCCTTATGTTCATATCTTGACATAACTGGTTTCACGATTTGAGACCTTTCTCGGACCGATATTTGGCATGTACTTCATTCTTCAAATCTTGGGAAGACGTTCTTGAAATTATGGTCTTCTCTTCATATTTTGGAATTTCTTCACTTGACGTTTTTGAGAGATTCTTCATACTTGGACCACGACTTCATCATTTTTCTTCAATCTTTATTTTGGACTTTGATATACAACGATCCGCCTCCTTTTAGGACTTGGATATATTTATCCTCGTACCTTGTAAGTGTCTTTTTGGATAGACTTTCTCCATGATCTTTAGGGGAGTAATTGCTTTTCGTCGTGTGTCTCGATCCTTCATATTGATTTTGGGAATAATGATACTTCACATCATCTTGGATATTTAGCAACAAAATGGAGCTCCTCATGCCTTGTTAGGGCCTTTTTGGATCTTCATCAATCTTCGCATCCCGCTTCAATAAGTTATGCCTTGGCTATGAACTCTATTCAACCCCGAGCAACTTTTAAATGATATTGTGCTAGAAGCTAAGTAACCTTTCAAATCGTACGACCTTACTTATTGCAATTATTTTTATTCCTAATGCATTAATCTAATAGGAGAAAAAGCCACAAATAAAAACATATGAGTTTTTGAAAGAACATTTTCATGTTCTACGTTTAGCATGATCACTTGTCTAACTCTATCATTTCTCGTTCTTCACTATTTAAAGACCTATAATTAAAGAGACTCGTGAATACTTAGCCATGCAAGTCAAAATTAAGCCAAATTTGGATTAGCTTTCATTAAGACTATATCAAATCAAAGTTTTGGGTTTTTAAGCCACCTATAGGATCTTGCACTTTCTTATACTTTTTAGAGAATGCGTTTTATAGTTCCCTTGATAAGTGACTTCCTAGGATTAATTATAGGAACTTGCGAAAAGTTCTTGTTCTTAACCCGAATTAGCTAAGACTTTCGCGTTTTAAAGTTCCCTATATAAAAGTCTAGCAAAAGTTTAAGTTGAGCGGGTTAAGGAATGTAAAGGGCTCCAAAGGCCCATAAAGTAAAAAATTAGCACTTATTCTACACATCGGAAAATATACATTCGTGTCTTAAAAACACTTATTAAAACTAAGAAAAATTTAAAATTTGGCCACTTTTTAGCCTTATTAGCAATAAAACAAAAAAAAATTTGGAAAACGTGAGGGCGTAGCAAAGCAAGTATCTATTCACCCCCATACTAAAATTAAACATTGTCCTCAATGTTTCGAGTCTAAAGGTGGAGCACCCCCATACTAGAGACGAAGAGTCCAATGCTTAGGATCTAGCATGGAAAGGGTGATCAACAATATATCTAAAGCCGTTTATTAATTATGTTAAAAGATAATTGTTAGAACAATAAAGAATATGTCATGGATTTTTGAAAAACTTCTACAAGCAAATGATCGAGGCTCACGTAAACGAACACGAGAGTCTTCAATCGTAGTGATGATGATGATCTAGATAACACAATCACAAATAACCACGAGACAACGAGTTGGAAGGGCACAAATCCCCTCTCATTGTTTATTAGAAAGCATAAAAGATAAGCATGGGATCTCCCCCACGAGGCACCTCGTTTTTTATTACCGAGTCATGAGCTTGACTCGATCCTTAATGCTAATTATCATTGGGGAAGGTGACTTGGTCGAGGTCATCCAACGAAGGGACTTCCCCACCAAAGTAGTGCTTAAGCCTATGTCCATTCACCTTAAAGTTAGGACCATCATTTTGAGCTAGCCCGATGGTCCCACAAGGAAACACTTGTGTAATGGTGAAAGGACCCGACCAACGAGATTTCAATTTCCCGGAAAATATCTTTAATCTAGAGTTAAAAAGTAACACTTGATCACCAACGTTAAAAACCCGGTTTTTAATCTTTGCATTATGAAACTTTTTAGTATTTTCTTTGAAAATTAGTGAATTTTCAGAAGCATTATCTCTTAATTAATCCAATTCATTCAATTGTATTTTCCGGTGATCTCCCGCGGTCTTCAAATCAAAATTAACATGCTTAAGGGCCCAATATGCCTTATGCTCTAATTAATTGGGCAAATGACAATTCTTTCCATAAACCAACTTATAAGGAGTACAACCGATAGGTGTCTTATAAGCGGTCCTAAAGGCCCATAAAGCGTCATCGAGTTTGTCAGACCATGAAGCACGGTTTTCTCCAATCGACCTCTCTAAAATCCTCTTCAAATCTCGGTTTGAAACCTCGACTTGCCCACTCGTTTGCGGGTGATAAGCCGTAGAAAGACGATGAGTAACTCCATATTTCTTTAAGACCTTCTCGAATTGGTCATTACAAAAATGGGTTCCACGATTGCTTATAATAGCACGAGGGGTTCCAAATCGAGAGAATAGTTTCTTCAAAAACTTCACTACCACACGAGCATCATTAGTAGGTAAAGACTTAGCTTCCACCCACTTAGAAAGGTAGTCGACGGCGACGAGGATATACTTGTTACCATAAGACGATGAGAACGGCCCCATAAAGTCTATGCCCCAAATGTCGAAAATCTCACACTTGAATTATATTTTGCGGCATTTCATCACGTTGAGACGATTTTCCTTGACGTTGGCACAAATCACACGACTTCACAAGTGCGTGTGCATCACGATAGATAGAAGGCCAAAAGAAGCCGACATCGAACACTTTCTTAGTCGTGAGATTAGCACCGTGGTGACCACCCGTGGGTCCCTCGTGACAAGCTCTAAGGATGTTAGAATCTTCAGTACCAAAAACACAACGTCGAACAAGTTGATCCGGACAAACCCGAAAGAGATAAGGGTCGTCCCAAAAAAGAACTTAACGTCACGAAAGAATTTTCTCTTTTGTTGTGTCGTCATACCCTTGATTATGAAATTCCCCGCATGGTAATTTGCAATGTCGGCAAACCATGGGGTGGTGTCTTTAGAATTCACTACACCAAGAATCTCGAGAGGAATTGTTTCGGTGATTTCCTTGTTCTCGAAAACATCTTTGTGAGGATCTTCTAGACGAGAGAGATGATCGGCCGCTAGATTATCGGCTCCTTTTTTGTCAAGTAGGGTGACATCAAATTCTTGGAGGAGGAGCATCCAACGAAGCAATCTCGGCTTAGCATCTTGCTTAGCTAAGAGATACTTGATAGCCGAATGGTCGGTATACACGATGCTTTTAGTTAAGACGAGATAAGAATGGAATTTCTCAAAAGTATAAACCACGGCAAGGAATTCCTTTTCCGTTGTGGTGTACTTTAATTGAGCATCGGTCATCGTCTTACTAGCATAATGGATAGGACGGAAATGCTTTTCATAACGTTGCCCTAAAACGGCCCCTATAGCATAATCACTTGCATCGCACATGATTTCAAAGGCTAATTCCCAATTAGGAGCAACAAGAATGGGAGCTTCGGTGAGTTTTCTTTTGAGAGTTTCGAAAGCTCTAACACAATCCTCATTGAAATTAAAAGGAGCATCCTTCTCGAGAAGGTGTGTCATAGGTCGAGAGATTTTTGAAAAGTCTTTAATGAAACGACGATAAAAGCCCACGTGGCCCAGGAAACTCCTAAATCCCTTAACGGTTTGGGATGAGGTAACTTGACGATGACGTCTACCTTAGCTTTATCGACCTCAATCCCCGCTTTCGAGACCTTATGTCCTAAGACGATTCCTTGTTTACACATAAAATGACATTTCTCCCAATTAAGCACAAGATTGGTTTCTTCACAACGTTTTAACATTTGATCGAGATTAGATAAACACGACGTGAACGAATTGCCAAACACTGAAAAGTCATCCATAAACACTTCCATCGACTTCTCGATCATATCGTGAAAAATAGCCATCATACACCGTTGAAACGTACTCGGTGCATTGCAAAGTCCGAAAGGCATCCTACGATAAGCAAACGTTCCATAAGGACACGTAAACGTAGTCTTCTCTTGATCACGAGGGTCGATAGGGATTTGAAAGTAACCAGAAAAATCAACAAAAAAGCAATAGAATTCATTTCCCGCAAGTCACTCTAACATTTGATCCATGAAGGGCAAATGAAAGTGGTCTTTACGAGTGGCGTCATTTAACTTTCGGTAGTCAATACACACCCTCCAACCGGTCACAACACGAGTGGGAATTAACTCGTTGTTTTCATTAGGCACAACGGTCATTCCTCCCTTTTTAGGGACACAATGGATTGGGCTCACCCATGGGCTATCGGATATAGGATAAATCATTCCCGCGTCAAGGAGTTTTAAAACTTCCTTTTTGATGACATCGTGAATTTTAGGGTTTACCCTTCTTTGACTTTGAATTGCGGGTTTGTAGTCCTCCTCCATTAAAATCTTGTGAGTAAAAAATTTTGGGTCAATACCCTTAATGTCGGTAATTTTCCACGCAATTGCCCCTTTATGAGCTTTAAGAACTTTCAAGAGCGCGGTTTTTTCATCATTAGCAAGACCTTTTGCAATAATAACCGGTAACTTGTCATCACCTTCCAAGAATGCGTATTCAAGGTAAGATGGAAGATCTTTCAATTCAAGGATAGGTGGTTCCTCGATTGAAGATTTTTGCTCAACACTCATAACTTCCATCGGCAGAAGAAATGGTGGAATAGAAGTATCATTACCAATTGTCACCTCATCTTCATTGTCGATTTTACTTGAAGTAAAATCGCCTCCTTGGAATGGAGTGAGATTTGGTATAGAATTAGCAAGAATTGGATCCAAAATAGTGGGATTGCCACTTGCCGAGCTATCAGAAAAACCTAACACTTCTTGTAAAAACTCATCGCAAACCACATCAACTAAGTCGATGTGATTGATGGTAGCGATTGCATAAACATGAGAAGGTGTCGAGTTTTGAGTAGCGTTTATAACAAGTTCCTCTTCGCTAAATCTCAAAGTAAGTGTTCTTGCATGAACATCGATAAGCGATCTCGAGGTGTCTAAAAATGGACGACCTAAAATTAGAGGAACTTGAGGATCCGCGGGGATGTCAACTACTATAAAATCAACGGGATGGTAGAACTTCCCCACTTTCACGAAAACATCCTCGGCTACTCCACATGCTAAAATCATAGAATGATCGGCTATCTCGATTGACATGTTCGAAGGAGTAAGAGCTAGAAGCGAAAGCGATTTCCAAATGCAAAATGGCATCAAATTAATGCTTGCACCAAGATCGGCCAAGGTGAGGCATTATTTCATATCTTGTATATCACAAGGAATGAGAAACTTTCTGGGGTCACCAACTTTTTCTGGTATGCGGTTAAGATAAACCGAAGAACAATTAGCAAGCTTTGAAAGCTTTTCCTTATCATTCATCATACTTTTAAGATAAACCGAAGAACAATTAGCAAGCTTTGAAAGCTTTTCCTTATCATTCATCATACTTTTAAAAGTTGAAGCGAAATGAGACATATATAACAACGCGTCGGCTAAACTTACATCAAAATGAACTTGTTGAAACATTTTTATAAAAATCTCGATTTGTTGTTTGTTACGTTCTTTCAATTTCTCTTTGTTTCGTCTCGAAGGGTAAGGTAAGGGTGGTGTGGGATGGACATTAGGCAATGGCCTTGGAATCTCAGGTTTCATGATTGGTATTGGTTCAACCGTAGGTGTGGCATGAGCGGTACTTCGTGGGCTTGTGATATGCTCATTTTCGACCATCACCTCGGGCTCTTTCTCGATTTCCTTCTCCATAGAAGTACTTGGACGAGAGATTGGTTCATTGAATGTTTTACCACTTCATGTAGTAATAACCTTCATTTCTCCCTTCGGGTTTGCAGTGGTATCACTAGGAAGACCACCCGAGGAAGAGGGTTTACACATGATTGCTTCAAATATTTTTGCCATACTGTCTTCAAATTTTGATTGCCTAGCATCTGCTTTTAACAATTCTTGCTTAATCTCATGTTGTCCTTGTTCCATCTTTTGTTGATTTTGTTGAAGAGGTTGAACATTTCCTTCCATTTTATTAGCATGAGTCTTAAGTTCATTAGCAAGTTCGTTTTTAAGCTCGTTTTTCAACTCAGATCTTAAGCTAATCATTTCACGTTGCATATTATCAAATTTAGCATCATTCGCTTTAGCATAATTCAAAAATTCTCCTTGAAGATTTTTGGTGTGATCATTTTGAAAACCTTGTGTGGTAGTTTGAATATCACGATTTTGGTTTTGATTTGCAATTTGTCCATTTCCACTTTGATAATTACCTTTGTTATAGTTACGTGAATTGCCTTGATAACCACCATTTTGATTGTTGTTTCGATAGTTGTTAACATTTTGATTTGGTGGAGCTTGATTTGGGCGGGAACCTTGGCCGTTTTGGTTGTAAGTTCCCGTTGCTACGTAAGCACTCGAATTGTTACCACCGGCGGTTATGCACTCGGAAAGATCATGAGCTCCACCACAAGACAAACAACTCTTATCAGACGCTTTAACCGATGCGGAATTCAAAGCATCTTGTGCTTTCCAATGAGTCATAAGATTTGCAAATCTATCGAAAAACCGATTTTTCTCATTAGCTTCATCATGTAAGGCATTCATGTTACGAGACGATGATGACGATGACGAACCCATATTGGCAACACTCGGTGTGTTACGAGGGTTATAAACCTTAGATCTATTCTCGATAATCTTTAAAGCTTCATCAGTCGTTTTGCACAAACAATTACCACCCGCGGCGGCATTCAAATAATCTCGTTCATGATCATTAAGCCCATTATAAAAATTATCTATTTGATGCAATTCCGAAAAATCATGGTGTGGACATTCATGTAACATTTCCTTAAATCGTTCTCATGCCATTGAAAAACTCTCATTATTACGTTGTACAAACCTTGAAATCTCATTTTTCAAATGTGTTGTTTTAGATGGTGGAAAAAATTGGTTCACAAATTTAGAAACGAGATCACCCATGTCAAAATTGAATTTGGCGGTTCTTTCTCAAGTCAAATTTTAGCGGGTCCATCTAACGAGTATGGAAACAACATCATCTTAATGGCGCCATGTGGAACATCCTTAAACTTGCTTGTTGCGGTGAGACGATTAAAATTCCTTATGTGGTAATGCGGGTTGTCTTTTTCATGACCTCTAAACTTATTTGCTTGCAACATCGACATTAAACCCGTCTTAATTTCGAAATTCTCCGCAAGTATGGCGGGAATCACAATAGCTTCTCCAAAACCCTCGGTGGGTGCTTGAAGCAACTCCATCATAGTACGATTAGCCATGGCGACTATTGGTTCTACAATGGGTTCGACAATTGGAGTTTGTTCTTCAATCAAAGGCTCTTGATTTCCTTGACTTTGACGATGTTTACGAGCTCCTTTTGTTTGATTACGAGTTAGCATAAACTTGACGTAGAATGGGAGGTGAGCAAAGAAGATTCTTTTTGGGTGTTTTGTGGATTTTCAACTTTTTTTGTGTTTTTTATTGTTTTTGATTTTTTTTGGATTTTGTGTATCTTCGTAGACAACAATCTACCAAATCTCTCCTCGAATCAAACTCTTGATTAATGAACCCTCAAAAGAATGAAAACGATCACGTGGAGTGAACGCCTTCGAATGACTTTAGAACTTTGATGAAAACCAAATTGTTCAAGAGGGTTTAATCACAAAGAAACCAAGCAAATATATATGATACGTAATAATACTTTGGGCGGCAAAACCCTCAATTAGCTTTCAATCTCAAAATACTCACAAGCAAGCGGGGAAACGAGGCGGCGCGAAGCACTTAAGAGCCGTTTTTCTTAGGGTATATTTTATAATACCCGCCTTATACCCACCACCTTATAGTTTGTATTTTTTTCAAAATCGAGCTTCACGAAAGTATTTATCTATTTTTGCCTTTTTCTTTTGTTTGAGATTCGAATACCATAATTAGGAGATCAGATCCTAATTAAGGTTGTGTTTTCACACTTTTGGAGATATTTTGTATTTGTTGTGATACTTAATACAATATAGTAATAATAATTTCACAAGAAAAACGAAAAAACCGATAATACGTATTAGTAGAGTTCTACTAATACAAATACTATTTATGGTTAATATTAAAAACAAAAGGACAAATTAATCATGACACACCTCCCCGGCAGCGGCGCCAAAATGATTGTGGTAAAATTACACCTCTTGTTTAGGAAAACAAAAGAGCGTAAATGAGGGATAAGTATTCAATACGACGGTTTAGGAAAACCGTGTACTAATGACCCAAATAAGTTCGTTTCCCAAGGAGTTATATGTGTGTGACTAAAATGCAATGAGATTTGAGATTAATATTTGAAAGAAGGGGATGAGAAAATAGAATGACGAAGACATGAAAATTATTACTATGACGACTAAAATTAAAACCGTAAAAAGAGCTAAAATAAAAATAAATTCTAAAAATTCCCAAAAAATTACCAAAAATCAAATTAAATAAACTAAGAGTTTACAAATGATCAAAACTTTTTCAAACCTTTTAATTAATCAAATATTAATTTTTAAATGCCAATTAAAGCCCTAAAAATCAAAATAATTATTAAAAAGCCCAAATAAAGATTTTTCACTTTGTAAACCTCTAGAGTGACCAAATAAAAAAAAACTATTTTTATAAATTTTTAAACTAATTAGAACTATTTAAAATGGTTAAAAACTATTAAAAATTTAAAATAATTCTAGAATATAGAAAAATGATGATAAAATTAATCTAAGAGTTGCAAAAATCCTATTTTAATGTATTAAATCTAAGAAAAATATAAAAAGTACAAAAATGTGAAATTTGAAAAATAATAATAAAATAATATTAAAATAATATTAAAAATCTAAAATTTATAAAAAATTCTAAAAACTTTCAAACTAGTTTATTTTATGAAAAAAATTCAAGAATAGTCCCTATCGTTTACACTGAAAATCAAGTATAGTCCCTATTTCAAATTAAGTCCACAGATCGTCCGTATCGTTTACATTTACGATCAAAATTAGTCCCTATCTTGGATGGGGGTTAACTTTGGCTGTTAACTTTTGAAAATAAAGGGGTATTTTTGTCTTTTTATTTTCATTAAACTAATCCCAGAATTATATTTTCATCTCTAAATGCATCCACCATCTGTAACAAATCAACCATCACATTGGCCATCACAATAGATCCAAACATAGCATGTCTCTTCCCATCCACAAGCACAACAGATCCAACCATGTTAACCGCCACTTTCTTCTATTACCACAACAAACAACATCGCAAAGCACAACGCCATTTTATATACACATCATCTCGACAACCACAATCAACCACGCACAACTGCTACAATGGCGCCCAGTCAGCAAAACCATTACCACCACCAGCTTTGCCTGAAAAACGCGAAACAATACCAACGCACTACAGCTACAACTTCCATCTATCGCAGCCAAATCGTCACAACAACTATTGTTCATCACAACCAAAAGACGCCGTTTAGACACCATCAATCAGCGCCGACATAAACATTGTTTATATCACACAAAGTATTCAATCCCAAACATAATCCACGAAACTCCCAACAGCAGATACAAACACTCCATTTCCAGATCTTATCAGCATATCCAAACAGCCCCCATGCTGCTGCTAATCAGCAGATCCAAACACTCCCTATCTGCTTCTTAACAACAGATCCAAACGCCCCTACTGGTAGTTTTCTACCCGAAACAAGTACTCCTTGTGGTGTTATATGAGAAACCAAAATGCAGCATATGTTGCAGCCGTAAACCATAGCGCCCTTGCTGGTGCCTTCTGCTAAAACCAAACGTACCGTTCGAGTTATGTAAACCCACAACAAACATAACAGCGGTAACTCTTAAATTAAACCACCCTCGTGGTGGTGGCTGGTCGAAGCTCTGGAATTATACCCATTACACTTTACATCGACAACTCAAATCACTTGAGATCATAAAACACCCACGAAAAAGAAGAAAAGGAAATCAATCGATGCTTTAATTTTAGAACACCAGTTCGTTTCTGTGGCCACAAAGAAAACGAATCAAATCATTCATATTGTCTCGATTTTGGTGATTCGAGTGGTTGTATGAGTGAGTATGAATCTGGTGGTTTTTAAAGGTTATGGTTATGGACCACTGTGTGCTTATTTAGAACGAATGATTGTTGATTTGTGATGTTTGATTGCAATGAGATGATATTATATGGGCTTTGAGGATCTGGGAGATCGAGATTAATATAATTTTTTTGTTGGCTACGTATTGATGGGGAGAAAGAGATGAGAGAGACAGAGGGAGATCAGGGAGAGAGAGAGAGATAGATATAAAAAAGAAAAAAAATATATTAAAAAGAAAAAAAAATATGTTTTATTAATGTATAATATGGAAAAGTCTAAAATACCTCTATCTTTTTGTTACTTACCGAGCAAAACTAACCCCCATCCAAGATAGGGACTAACTTTGATCGTAAATGTAAACGATAGGGACGATCTGTGGACTTAATTTGAAATAGGGACTATACTTGATTTTAAGTGTAAATGATAGGGACTATTCTTGACATTTTTTCTTATTTTAACCTAAATAAACAGAAAATGAAAGTAAAATGACCAAAATACCCCTAATGGGTACCCAAATGGGCTAAAAACCAAAACAGTCAACCTTAATGGGCTAAATCGGCCCAAAAAGTCAAACTTAGCCCAAATGACCTAAAAAGCCCTATCTGACTCCAAATTCAATTCTAAACCAAAAAGTCTGAAGGCCCAAAAGCTGGTTTTGAGCTTATCACAGCTTAAAAGGTCAACAACTTATTCTTATTGGGCCAATAAGCCCATTAAGAAATAAGCCAATGCCATCAGCTCAGATTAGACACACAACCTTATTTTGAGATGCCTAAGAGATCTATGGAAAGAAATTTTGAAAAGCACACTCAATAAGCTAGAAATAAGCAAAGTAGAATTTCACTAAACGACAAAATAGTCGGGTTAGAGTTCTAGGACGTTTCAGAAGCTCTGATTTGTTGCAAAAGCTCACAAATAGCTTAACTAAGAATAATCAATCATAAAATTCACAAAAATCTAAGTAGAATAAGCTGTAGGAGCAAATAAGCTGGCTGAAAAAGCCAAATAAGCTAGTTTTCTAGGAAAAGCTTAACCAATTGACTTGTAACCTTCTAGATTTGATATTAAGCTAAGAAAAATGACACCTATTACAAAAGACAAGTTGTTGCATGTACCAATAAGCATTTCTCAAAAATAAGCCAAATTGTGCTTCTTTGACCAAAAGTCAAAGTTCACCAAATTTCATCAAATGCTCAGGGATTGTTTGAGGGCTTGTTTTAAGCAATTTTTTGAAGAACTCAAGGTGGAGTCCTTGTGAATCAAGTGGTCATTTGACCAAATGACAACAGATTTTGGCAAATAAGGCTTAATAAGCCAGTTGGCTTTATAAGCCAGCAACAAAGCAAACCAAATAGCCAAAATTACTCACAAGCAGCACAAAAACAAGTTACAAGCAACAAACAAGCAAGGCATACACTAGATAACAAAATGCAAGGTAAAATTGAGGTGGTCACTTTGCTGATGCAATTGACCACTTTAGCCAACTTTGATAAGCTCTAGCACCCACAATAAGCCACCAAATTCAACAAATAGATAATGCACAGATAGCTTATCACCTAATCTCTTCCCAAATCTGATTTCAGACCTTCGATCCAACAAACAAAGATTTTATTGGATCTGATGTGTTTGACCAAATTCAAACCACTTTTATCAGATTTTTCCAAAACTTGAAATCCCTTTTCCAAACCTCTTGATACTTAACCAGTGACCAAAACTTGTTGCATATGACTTGTTTTTACTCCCCAAACCCTAAGAACCAGGGGCACAAGGCCACAAGGCCTTATGATCCCAAAATGCCAAACAACCTTGTTTTAGTCCTTTTTCAAACAAACTTTTTAATTCTACAAACAACCTACTGATTTTATGGTTCAATTAGCTCAACTAGGTGACAACTAAGAGATATCAACTATAAAACACAAAGCACAAACACAAGAACGACAAATCACATAGCAAAATTCATATCAGACATAAACATGTGATTTTTTAGAGAAACTTAACAAGAGCTTATACCTATCCCCCACAACTTCCTAGAGGGATCAACTATGCTCTTTGGACCACTCTCAAAAACTAGAGAGCGACCAAGGTCCTTGAACAAAGGAGATGAGATGCACCTTGGTTGATGGTTCAAAGCAGAACCTCAAGGGCTTTATATCTTCAACACAAGCAGCAAACAACCTATCCAAATGTTGATAAACCTTCACTAGCTTAGTGTCAACAAGCTTGCAAGGGCTTATAGCTTTTGGATAAGGGTTAGTACAAGATAAATAGAAAAATCAGATGACTGATTTCAAGGTTTTTTTCAACTTTGAAATCCTTACCAAACATAAACGTGCTTAAACCACAAGATCTAAGCACCTTTATAACATCAAATGGAACTCAGAATTACCCTTAAACAACACCAACTTTCAAAAACATAAAAAGGAATTACAATTTTCACAAAATACCAACTTTTATAAATTTTAAAAAGGAATTACAATGTTTAAAGAGTAAAACTTGAACAAGGCTCTCTCACATGTTGAGGAGTCCTTATATAGGCAAATACAAAGCAGGAATAAGCAAAACCCTAGGCTATGAAGTCCCAAAATTGCCCTTGAAATCTTCTAGACAAATTGTGTTGTTGAGTTGTCCAAATGCATCCAAGTCGTTCATTTAAGATTTGGGGCCAAGCAAGGAGTGTGGGCTGTTGATTTGGCCACGTGGAAATCCTTGGAGATGAAGGAATGATATGATAGGTGGACGAGTTTGAATGGTGGCGTCCTTTGGTGAGTGGGATTGAAGGATTTTGGTATGGGATGGGTTTCTGGGCATGAGAATCAAGCATGTGCCTGGGTAATTTTGATTTACCCTTTATTTTAGGTGGAGTGGTAACTAGGTTCGTCAGGGTAAACAGTAATCATTTTGATCCGTTTTTATGGGATAAAAGTGTTTGGCGCGTGTTTGTTTGGTTTGAAGTTTGGGAAATGACAATAAGAGTCCTTGTGTTTTGGTGAAATGTGTATTAAACGTTTTTCAGCCCTAAACTTGGTTTTCCTTTGTTAATAAACTTTCAAACTTCACACACTGGCCACCAAACTTTGTGATAAGGGTTTCAAGGGTTGTTTTTGCCATTTTCGAATATTTCAAGGACTGATCTTGGACATTCTTGATCTTCAAAGGTCTTCAATGTAACTTTGACTTCATGAGGGACCGTTGTTGATAATTTACAATGTTGAGGGACTAAACTTGCCAATTCTTCAAAGTTGAAGGACCTTTTTGTAATTTTGACAAACTTAAGGGACCAAACTTGTAATTATGAATATACAAGGGTTTTAAGTGTCATTTCTTCATAAATTGAGGATCAATCTTGTACATCTTTAAGTCTTCAAGGGTTTTTCTTGGATAAATCATGAACTAGGGCCCGGTTCTATGTACGGCTTCATTTCTCGTGTTCGTTTTTCCTTGTTTCTTGTGATCTTTTGTCTTTTTCATGATATGCATACCTAAAACACAAGTAAACAAATACAAGCATATATATGGTATAATTATGACATTTTATGCATTTAAAGCCCGAAAAGAACGATGAGATCATGTATAAATGCCATCACATCAGCTATAAAGAGGTAAAGTGTTTGGAATATATACCTCGTCACAATGAGGAAATAATCTGATGGTATTCATGCCTTTTAATTCGTGAAGCTGTAACATAATACCATGATACTCAGAACACACATTATCTTTCATAAGTAATTAGGACTTATGGATTTATGAGTGCATAAATTTTTTTAGTCCAGACCAAACTTATGAAGTAATTTCTATTCAAAATCTTCAAGCGATGACCATACCAAATTTATGGATGGTATTGGACTAGTCTAGCCAATCCTCTTCATTCTGTTAAGGTTATCAGTGCGGATTTATGCACAGCACAAGACGGGCGGGGATAGGACAAGGGAGATGTAACTTACATCTCTTGTAAATCTGTTGGACCAAATATAGGAAGGCTTCACAGCTTCTCAGCCATTCTCCTTATGCTTTTGTATTCTTAACCGCTTATGCTGCTACAAATGACTTGTTTTCTGCCTCAGCAACTTTGTATGCAGCCACAACCACCGCCGCTTCTTCTAAAGTTTCACCAACATAACAATTGATTCGAGATAGCGTGGGCCAAATCTCTTTTGATTTTGAAATTGGGTCTCTTGCTCCATTCGGTGCATCCCTTTTGAGCCGATAAGCAGTTCTGGTACTAATCACTCACATAGAAGATGGGCATTGTCAATAGTCAAGAAAGAAATACTTGAGAAGAGTATTGGTGTTGCTATTTTACCCGGTTATAGATAAAATTTAGCCCAAGGCGACCCATCAATAACTAAATGCGTCAAAATAGTGACAACTGAATTACGGGGCCATGCCAAAAAAGTAAATTTATTCCCCATTCCCGTCAAAATTGAAACATTTCCTTGTAACTGAGAGATGAAATAAGTTTTTGAGCCGAGCATAACATTTTTGTGTATGGTGCAAAGTTTACATACCAATGCTCTTATATACAAATTTGTTTCTCAGCGCTAATCGATCTCAATCAGCCCCACTTCAGTTTCCACTTGCATTTCCATTTCCATTTCCAGTTTTAATCTTTTCAACAACTCCATATCACCTCCCTTCGGAAATTGCAACTTGATCCTCTTTTAACAGGAGCTTGTAATCAGGTGGGGCTTTGTAGCTTGGATTAAGCTTCAATATCAGGAATGATAAATTAACCATATGAAAAATACATAAAAAATTAAATATAACATGCACTCCACAAATTTATAAATCAAACAACAGTTGATATGATATGGCTATGATCATATCTGATATCTCAGTTTATAGCTCAAATTAAACGCAGAGAGGATTGAGAGGCAGACTACGAATGTATTGCTTTACAAAGAAAGTTGCTAACAACACCAAGAAAATAAAGAATGTTAACTTATGTTGCCATTATGTTATTCAAAAACGTCGCTAGCCGTTTTAGGAGATCAGATCTAAATAGGCATGTTTAGTAGTTGTCATGGGCTTGGAAGTTTGGATGGCTGATCTATATGGCTGTTTGGATGCCTGATGTAAATGGCTGTTTGGATAGCCTATATTTGGGGTGTTTAATTTCTAAAAAAAACACTAATGGGTTACTAAGGGTGCAAAAAATTAAGTAAAAGTAAATCAATTATAAACATGCCAATTTATTTAGTGAACGCATCAACATAATACATTACCACTGGTTTAATGCAAAAAGTGAAAAGAAAGCAATCTTTGGTTAAAGGAAGAGAGTAAATTTCTGGTGGTCACTTGTGGAAATCAGTGACATATACTTTTGAAGCATGTGTTGAGCTTTTACTATTTGAGCATGCTTCTTCTATCCTTTTGTGACTGTCCTCGGATTGATTGTACATACAAAGCTACAAAAGCCACAGACATTTCATGACTGTGTATAGGGTGGACATATGCTGAGGTGTAAGAAAATGTGTAGGTTGGGTCATTGGGTTACACGTAAAGCGGCTAATTTCTTATAAAGCAAATTGGTTGACCGAAACACTTTTAGTCTAGTTTCTTTTATATAACTGAATGATTGAGGCTGTTTCATGCACTACACATACTTTAGGTTACTTTTAATCTATTTGGCCTGTTACTCCTAGATATAAAAGGTAACACAAATCGACCAAATCATAAGTAAATAGGCAATTCTATGTTGGAACAGTGACAAAATTGTGTAACTCTTGGAATGAGATGCAAGAAACATAAACAAACATTGAAACGTATTAAAGTCAAACTCGCTGCTCATACTTTTTAAACATACTTTTAAAAGATCAAGCTTCTTGGTTATTGTTCTAATCCTTGTTTCATTAGCTCTCAAAGCATTTCATCATATGCAACTTTGACCTGGAACACTAACCAGTAACCACACCAGAAATATGCATAAAAACCAAACTTGTCCATCATACTATCTCAGTTAGGATCATCTACGAAGCTAAACTACTAAATGAGAGTAAAAAACTTGGATGATTCATGGAATATCTACATTCTGTCGTGAACACATTAGAAAATGATAAAAAAAAACCCGATTTCAACCCCTAAACCCACCTAAATCACACTCCACAAGGCACAAACCATATAACACACAACACAAATTATTAGAAATACACTTCAGGTAACAATCATAGAAAACATCTTTTCGAACACTAATCACTACAAGAAAACATAGTTTATAGGACCCTTTCATGGGACACTTTTTCTTACGGCGTCCTAAAAACAATTCTAATAAAACCTCTTGCGTTTTGGGTTTTATTATAATGCAACGTTTAGGACCCTCAAACATATTTGTCCTTTTAAATAGACTTTATAGGACACTTGCTCATTTTAGTATAATTAGATTCTAATATGATAGAACACTTGTCATATAGGTCCTATCATATTATGATTTTAGGACCTTCAATCATCGGTGTCTTATAAGAATATGAGATAATAGGACATTTAATATGAGAGTCTTATTACATCAAGTTTTATAGGACGCTTGTATGTTATGGTCTTATTATATTGAAATTTAATAAGACCATAAGTATTTTGGTCATATTAAATTAAATTGAACTATTAGGACCCTTTTCATTAGGGTCTCATAGTCAATGTGTAAACTTAGCCTTGTTTAACAAATCTTGGTTTTAAGGATTAACTTTGACATTCTTCAAAATTCAAGAGATTTACTTGGATATTTCAAACTATAGGGACTTTTCTTGTACAAAATGTTTTTAAGGGTCATTTGTGATAAGTTTCCAAAGTTGAGGGACAAAACTTATACATCTTCAAAACTTCAAGGTATTTTTGGAAATTCAATATTCGGGTCTGGTTCTTTTGTGCGGCTTCGTTTCCCGTGTTCGTTTTTGCTTTTTTCTTATGATCTTTTGGTAATTCACGATATCCGAGCCTGCAATCAAACATTGAACCAAACAAAGGGTTTTTGCAAGATTTTATGATATTTTTCTGTATTTTAAGCCCGATTTTGGGGATGAAGATGTGTATAATTGGAGTCTCATGAAGGTGCATCCCCCTAGGGACAGTTCTTTATCGGGGTGATGGTTCTCTTTCAATATCAAACCATCGAAGCCTATATGGAACCGTTCGTAGACTAACGCCCCTATTGGCTTGCCTATACGTATTGGATCTTCTCAGATCCCAAAACACCTTTTTGCACATCTCTTTTCATATTATAAATTCCCTTTTCAATGTAAAACCATTACACTTGTGACATCAAATAAAGACGAATTTTGAGCATCATTTATTCCATATAATTAACCCATTTGTTGTTACTATTACAATATTGGTACTTAGTGCTTTATATTTAGTTTTGCAATAATTATGGATTCCTTGGTGAATTATGACACAAAATGAAGCTTAGTTGAAGACTATAGGAGCACCTATGATGATAAGATACAAACCATAATTTGGAGCTTAAACGAAGATATTTGAAGAAATTGCAGTTCTTGTGATCTATACTTCGTACCCAGACGGATACTTTGTATCCATACGGATACTCAGTATCGAGAAACAGATACTCCATTTGCATCAATACGCCATATTCGAGACCAATACTCCATATCCACCATATGCATCAATGCGGCGTAACCGGGACCAATACTCCGTATCCACCAATACATTGCATCCGGAAGACCAATACGTCGCATCGAAGTCTGAAAATTCTGGAAGATAACATTTTAAGTATATACGTGGTCCATACTCCAAGTAAACCCCAATATGTCGTATGGGACGGACTTTCAACAACTATATAAAGAAAAATCACGAAAACGAGTTTAGGGGTGTGCTTAACCCAAATGTCGGTTTCCTAACTCCAAAAGTCAAATTTCTGAATTCAAGAAGTGCAAGAAGGTCAAGTCATTCAACACATTCCAATCCATGAGAAACGCCTTGTAATTCCTTTACGTAGATTACGCATTCAATTTTGGCATTGTTATTAAGCGTTTAGTTTATCTTTATTGTTCGTATAACGTTTGTGTATTCGAATACCATAGTTGAAGGCTAACTCTTTCGGGTAAGTACTGAAGCGGTGCCAAACGCTTACTGATGTTTCTTATAATGATTTTTTTATAAACGGATATATATAAACGAATAAAGAACTAAATAATTAAAGAAAAAAATATATTAAACTTTTTGTGTACGGCCGCAAACAAAGCGGACGAACACGGACGAAGCTTTATTTATTTTTGTCCGTTTTGTCTCTAGTTTTCGTTAGCAATGGTTAGCTAGAGTTGTGAGTGATTATGACTTGTCATAAGCACTTTATAGGTGTCAATGGAGCTTTTAGCCTGAGGTAATAACGAATTGAGCCACATTTTATATGTACTTAAACGTTTTTTGGAGTAATAAATTTACTGGTGTTCTAAGGCCCGTTTACTAAAAAAGAAGGTTTTTCATGTTCACTTTGTTCTTTCTTAAAGACACTAAACAAACATAAACGATTGAGCATAAATAAACATAAATATAAAAATAAAAACAAAATATTGTGTTTTGTAAATGTTTTTTTTGTTTAAATATATCAATTTTAAAGTTATATAATAAAAATATGTGATATACGAGCAATATCGAAACATAAACGAACATATGATCATAAACGAACGAATAATTGGACGTTCACGAACACAAACGAGCGAACAAGACTTTTATTCAATTAAGTTAGCAAACATAAAATGTTATCCGTTTTCGTTAAATAAAAACAATAAACGAAGTTTTTCCGAATGAAGTATACATTGAACGTTTTACTAAAAAATTACCAATTAATTGGTTGAAGTGAATAAAGATAATGGCAAATAGCATAAAAAGGTACTCGTCTTATGTCAAAATTCAATTAAAGGTACTTCACTTTTTTCTTCTCAATTTAAGGTACCGATCTTTTTTCTTGTTGACAATGTTGGGACAATTAATAAATTTAAAGGTTATATATTACTGCATCGTTAGTCCTTTATATTAACGACACTTTATAATAAACTAAAAATTCGTTTTTAACAGTTTTACACCGTTTTATACCTTTTTGGTCTGATTATTACCGTTTTCATTTGGTTTTTAATCGTTTTGGTCCGTTTTTTTGTTTGCGTCTGTTTTACAGTTTTCGACCTTTTTAGCGTGATTGATATTGTTTCGACCTTTTTTAAAATTTTTCGTCTGTTTCTGCCAGTTATCGCCTATTTTTTAACTAACAAAAAAAGTAAAAAACGATAAAAAAATCTGTCAAAATTGTAAAGAAAAAAAAAGTCGAAAACGGTGATAAATGGACGAAAACAGTTCAAAGCCGTAAAATAGACAAAAATGGTCAGAAGGTTCGAAAACGTAAAAAATGGACGAAATGGTCGGAAACGGTAAAAGAAGGACAATGTTTTAAAAAGGGACCAAAACGAATAAAAACCGAACGAAAATGGAATAAATCAGACGAAAAAGGTAGAAACCGGTATAAAACTGCAAAAAAACGAATTTTGAGTTTATTATAAAGTGTCATTAAAATAAAGGACTAACGATGTAATAATAAAGTAAACGAGCGTTAATATATATCCTTTAATTTGTTAATTATCCTAACATTACAACAAGAAAGAAGATCCATACCTTAAATTGAGAAAAAATAAGTAGAGTACATTTAAATGATTTTTGACATAAGATTATTACATTTTTATGCTATTTACCCTAAAAATGAAACTTTAGTTTCCCTCCCAATTTTACTTTCCCCCCTAAATTTCCCGCTCCAAACCCCATAAAGGTCGCCCACTATGTTTTTTTCCTCTATTTTAGTTCTTTTCTCTCCCACTAATTAAACCGTAATGTCTTTTATCCTTCTCCCCTTTTTGCTCATAAGTCATAACCGCCTCTAATCCCCAATAATCATTGATTTATTTTGCTTAACAAGTAAGACATCCTGCTTTTAGGCCCAATTTGTTTACTCGATGGCGAAAATTATTCTTACTGTGATGTTATATATTTTGATACAATTTATTACTTGCTAGATAATTTGGTTGTTCTATGCTTTAGATTCTAATTAGTGTTATTATTTTTATTTAGATCAGTCATTGTATGTGAAGTACAGTTGGCTTTATTTTTATATTTATTTTTATTTCTCTCTCATGAATCGTTCATACTGTTCTTACGACTCATGGTTTGCGGGTTGCTGAAATTGAAGTGTTTATTTATGTATTCAAAGGTTTTATTATCTATTATAAGCGATGTTGTGTCTGTGGTGATTGCCAAAAATGTTGCCTAACACTTTTATTTAATTGTAGTACAACAAGTTTATGATTAGTTGATATTCTAATTACGGATGACATGCATTTGTAATATGATGAAATGATGATAGTTACGGTGCAAATGTTATTCTTTTATTTATTTATAGTGTTAAAAGATGAACTCACCCCAATTTTAAGGGTCATTTCACTAGAATCTGTTTGTTACATGTAGATTATATAACTGTACTTTGGTTTTCTTTTCTTGACTGTTCTCATTTCAACTTTATCATAACTTATATGAAATATGATTTGTTCACATGTGTGTTATATATGAAGATCGAACAGTCCAGTAACTCGACCTTAGAGGGTAATGAGTTGATGGCTTTGTTACTCGGTAATATCAATCATTATTTCTTTAATTTGGGAGCCTCAATAGCATGTGATTGTGTAATTTCTCTTCACTTCAAACATTACATCACGTCACACACTTTCGTTTCTTACAACAAACAAAGATTTGAATTTGCAGGCTGGCTCGTTGTCGTTTGACAAAATACTGCCTCAAGAGGACCAATGGACTGATGCAAAACTTGAGGCTGCCATCACCTTAACTTACACAAATGTAGTAAAGCTGGACACGTACATATCCATTATGGTAAGCTTTTCTTCACAATGACCATACTATCTAATCGTTTCACGATTCTATCTGTCAAGAGGATCTACAAAATTCATATCCGTAGCTCAAATTTACTAAGTACCGTTATAAGGTTTCAATACAAATTAGCGTGATAGCTTTCTACTTTTATTCGACTTGCTTCGTCATGTATTTATGCGATATCATAAAAAACCATGTTGCAAAAGAAAACATTTCTAATACTTTGTTTTAGGAAACATTTTTGCTCATCTATATGCAAGGTAATCAGTCATATTATAGTATTCAAAAACCATCAAGTATACAATTTGCCACAATGATCATTACTCATATGATGGTGTTGTCCATTATCAATTTTGGTGATGTTTTTTTAGTAAATTCTGATTTTGAAGCTTACATACCAAGTGACACTTTGATACTTGCAGACCAAGCCCAAAAGTGAAGATTCCACCCATGAAACATCCTCTTGAAGACCTGGAGTATGTAGAAGAAATTGTAGATGACCCAAAACTATAGAAGCAGAGAGAACACTTCACAACTTATACCTCAGCTCGAACACTAAAACTAAGAATAAAGTCGCTATTGTAACTGGCTTTTCAAAGGATCCATAACCATTGTTGCTAGGCGTCGGATGGGTGAACCTGTTTCTACTTGTTCCTACTACGTTTTTTCCTTGTATTTATGTTGAATTGTATAAGAGTTTTAGATTGGATATTGTTATTACTTGATTGAAATTTTATTTTATTGAATGAAATCATTTCTTGCTTATTGAATTACAGTATGTTCCTTCTCTTTACTTGCTTCAATAAGCACCATTAATATCCGCTTTTATAAAATCAAATTTGGGCTTAATAGAGCACCTATGTATTAGACCCTTTCCTTGGTACTAAAAAATGAAATTGTATCCATTATGTGTTTGTCCTGTGAAATGTGTCTTAGGACTCGTGAAAGTGTCTCAAAACATAAGAGATGGATAAGCACATATTAGAACATTGGATAGCATCCTATAATGTGGTTATTAGGACGCCATTTTGGTTGCATAAACATGTTTAGGGGACCAAAGAGTTAGTTTTAAAATGTTCGAGTTTATTAGGATGCCGATAAGGGTCCTAAATATCTATTACAACCCCTTCCTATGGGACACTTTTATTTTGGTCCTATTAGCTTAAAGGTCCTAAAAACTAGTTATACAGGACACTAATTGGTGTCCTATAAACACTTTTTTCTTGTAGTGAATATAATTCCCAAAAAAAGATAAGTAATTCTAAAAAATTCAAACCTGAATAGTCTTGACATAAAACTTTATTATTCTTTTTCAAATGGGCACCGATTGCTTTCAAGCTTATAAACCTGTAATAGAAACCAAATTTTGTCTTGGGGTTAGTAAAATTAGGATTTCTTAAACAGGTTACTTCAAAAAAATCATATAACTGCTTCTTTCAATTCAATTAATTGCAATTGATGTAATGTAAAAAGACAGATGACCTCAAAGAATGGGCGATCTCTCCTCAGAAATTCCGTCCTCAAGCGTGAACACCCTTTGATCGTCGAGAAGCCATCTTCCAAAAATATCCCCGAAACTAATACACAATAAAAAAACCACAAAAAATAAGAAAAAGTAAGTAATTAAAAAACCTAAACCTTTATCACCTAAAACCTACTTTTAAAATTCATCAAATTATAAGAACATGTTACAATTATAATATCAACCAAACATTAAAATCTACTTAGATCGTAAAACATGAGCAAAATAGTTTTAATCATACCTTACAATGTCCTTGACCCGCCTGGAATCCTTGCTACAATCGCCACTAACTTTGCCTCCCATTACAACTAATAATTGATATTTCATCATGGATTTGACTGAAGGACCTCTTCATTTTATAATTAAATATATAAAAAAGAACGAAAACAAAGAACAAAATTACCAAACTAACTCAAAACCACCACAAACACACCAAAACCACCTAATCACCAAAACCATGCCATTAGTCTGGTAGACGACAATAAAAGTTGTGGCGGCTGTGGGTCTATGGTAAGAGAGATGGATGGTTTAGGAACGTTGTGGTTGTTTAATTCTTGTGTGTGTTTTAGGGTTTAAGAAGAGATCAAAAAGGGTGGGATATATATACTGATGATCTTCCTCCGAAAGTTTTGATTTATCATTGATGGCTGTCAACAATTCCAAAAGTATAGAACTTTTCAATTTTTCATCGTGTATATCATAGCAGAAGTTGATTTTGATAATGAAGCGTATAGAGGAAGATTACTCAACAATTCCTAACTTGTTTTCAACATTTGAATCATTTGGTTAGCTGGTTGAAGAACGCATTTGAACCTTCAAACGATATAATAAAAACTGCAGTAACATTCAGAAAACATAAATTAAAAAAAACAACCTACTTGTAGTTGAATCTACAAATTCAGAAAAAAACTTCAAAAGATTGATAATTTTATATCTATAAAAAAACTCAACAAATACCTCATAACTTGAAAACCCCTTTTGGTGGGCGTCGGTTCCGATGGTCGTGATGATGTAATTGATGGTGTTGTTTTGATGATGGTGGCGGTGGTTGAGGGATTTTTATTGTGTGGATTTAAATCATATACGATGAATCGTAACATTGAAGTTGAAATAATTGCCTTATTTAGATGAATGAAACTTCCAACAGAAGCTACAAAAGAATTTTTTAATTTTCAACAAAATGTATACATCCTTTATAATTAGTTAAGATATTTTATGAAATTAAAAAAATATTAGTAAAACATATTTTTGTAGTTTTTAAAAACTCAAGACTTCATATCATATTTTTATGTAAATGGGCAAGTTGCTTGGTTCCCAAGCAACCTACACAATGAACATGAAAGCATGACATTAATCTCAAAATGTTGTTCTTAGATTAGAGTTGGATATATAAACCATAACTATGTTCCTTCTTTTGTCTATGTGGGATGAGAGGTAGCATGACTGTTTAACTTTTCGCTTGACTCGAGCTTTTATTAACGAGAGAGTAATAAGTCTTTGTATAATATATATTATTTATTTACTGTTCCAGAATACTCACTTGAGACACTTTACTAACGAGAAAGCGAATGAAATTTCATTTTGTAAAATGTTGTTCTTAGATTAGCTAGAGTGCTTTTAATAAAGATTGGGAGTTAAATAAGTCCCTCCTTACAAAGCGATCTATTCTCTTTAGCACAACCTCTCTAATTCTTTTTATAATAAATACAAAATATTTTCTAATTGAATTTGATTGTTGATGCTAAGCTACTAGAAAATTGTTAAGCAACGAGGGAATTATATATAAATATCGTCCATGAAGCTATGTATCACACGTACCTAAATTCATTCTATCAAACAATATCGAATCGAGTCATATAAAACTGTAAAATATCACTACAAAAGTGAAGCTCATATTGAAAAGCAATGACAAGATTAAAAACTAGCGTGACACTAAGAGCACCCGGAGTGGTGACGCCGTGGGGTGCCAAACCCACGGCGTTGGCCGCGTGATGAGTCCGACGAATCCCAAAACTCACGGCGTGGTGGTAGAAGTGAGTCAACCCACGGGGCGTGGTGGTGATTTTGTGAGTGTGAGTTGACTGTTTTTTCCAAGTGACCCCAAGTGATAACTCCCCTGTTTTTCCAAGTGAATGTGAGTACGGGTTTCGCTGACGTGGTACCCAAAAAACCCATCACTTGGAGTGACGGTTCCTAGCCCTCTAATCCAAAAACAAGAAGCATGTAGAAAGCCGAATATATCAAGGATAATCAGTTTCCTTCTTTTGTCTGAATGGGATTCGTATGGATTTCATGACAAGAATGAAGAAATGCCTAGCTTCTCTCAAATCGTGTTTCTTTTTATTTTAGTAAGTGGCATCCATGCGCATATTAAAGATCAACACAATTAATAGCGGCATATAATTGTAGCGATCAAATCTTTTTATCGGTGAATGAAAAATAATGAGGATTTATGGATTATAAGTGATTTAGGTCAACTCAGTTTTTCAACCGGCAACCCGTAAACATGGTGTTTTATCGAAGATTGGGTTTGCCTCGCGGTCCGATCCGTTAATCCCATAAATCGATGACCCGATTACTTGTCTTGGTCAATTGGAGACCGAGTTTTTCAAAAAGAAAAGGTAAACCATATATACAGTATAGATTTTTCATTTTTAATTTCACTAGAACATTTGAATTCAATCTGCCAAAAAATGTCGAATAGTGTAAATTCGAAACCACAACACTTTGTCAAAAAAAATATTGTGACTACTTAAGGGTGCCTATAGAACAAAAAAAGTTAAGACTTTATATCAATTCTCAAATCGGTGGTTGAGAGCGGTTTGCTTAGAACCATCCGACGCAACCAATATGAAAGCTTGACACTGACCATAACACAATAAAGTAGTAAATAGTTGGGTATTTAGATGATAACCATTTTCCTTCTTTTGACTATATGGGATACAATTTATCATGGCTTTCATGACAAAGAAAATGAAGTATCCACCTTTTTTTTGTTAGGTGGGTATTTAAGAGATGCAAAGAAAACTTACATTTGTCTTAGGATCAATCGGAGCACCTGCAAAAATAATATGAGTTCTAGAATATTAGGGTATTAGGATCAATGTTTCTACCAATTCAACTAAAAACTCAATAACATGAATCCATATAAGAAACATAAAAACTATGCACAACATATTAATGATTTATCAAGAGTATACTACCTTGTGATTTTAACGATCAATCTCCTCAAACAACATAACATCCTGATAAAAAGAATTACAATATCAAATTACAATAGTTCTTTTCTTTCTTTTATCTATGTGGGATCACAGATAGCATGGCTTTTGTCACAAAAAAATATGAAATACTCTTGTTTTCTAGAGATATTTTTTAGAAAACGATGATTTGAACCATATTTCTATTTTCCTTGTTTTCTAAAAATTTTTTATTAGAAAACAAGGCGTTTTACATCCAACTAAACTAAACGCAACCTTACCTTTTCTCTCGAGTCATGATTATGTTTTATTCTAAATACGGATCCTTCATGGAGTACTCTATCACCCGGGCTAAATTCATTCTTCCCAAATATACCACTTTAAGTATCCTTTTGAAGAACAATGATGAGATTAAAAGAAAGTGACAAACTTCTAAAGCTAAAACACTTTCGAAACGCAATTATTGTTAAGGAAAAGCTAATAACACTTGTATTCTGCAACCCCAACATTGGTTAAGTAATAGAAAGCCAATAATCAAATATCAACGAATGTGTTGACAACAAATAGTCATCACTTTTCTGTATTCAAATTATCATATTTATTGCCGTATTTTTTATCGTTTCATATGACTTTGATACTTAGGTAGTTTATATTTGCATATTGAGGTTAATAAAAGAACGGAACGGAAAAGATGCGAAAATTGACAAAATATGACACAATATGTGAAATCTATATTCAGTAGAAAGTTACGACTACTACCAGAAAAAAGGCTTTAATGACGAGTGAAAAATCGATAGAGGAAAAATCGTCACTAAACCAACTTAATGACGAAAATTGACGTCGTCACTTGTCGTCACTATTGCTGCGTCACAAATAAAAGAGTGACGAAATTGAAATTTGACACTAAATTAGTGACAAACGAAACTGTCACTTATGGCTGTGTGACAACCCATTTCTTTACTTGATTTCATCATTAAAGTGCCTAAAATCGTCACTCTTTGATAAAAACAGTGACGAAAAAAATGCGTCCCTTTGAAGTAAACCTAACGAGAAACGAAGGAACCCCAATTGTGACACCATCGTCATCACTAGAAAGGGTATCGCTAATTAAGAATATCAAATATATATGTTGCCAGTGATGGCATCAACGTCACAATTTATTGTTGGGAATAAATTATAGCCAGTCTACTTGAGCGCTGACAAGAGTAAAACAAGCGTTGACAGGAGTAATACAAACGCTGACAGCTTAAGCGTTGACAAGACAAAGTCAAGCGTTGATACACTGAAGACAAGCACTAATGGAAAGATATACTCTACGCGTTTATTGTATTCAAGATTACTTCTAGTAAAGATAGGAACAACAATGTATTTTCTATATTTATCTTTACCTAGAATAGGTGATACGTAGATTATTATACAAGGCTTCTTATGTCTATAAAAGAAGACCTTTAGGTTAATGTTCAATATAAGTTTTCATACGTAAACTACTTTCATTGTAAGCAAGTTTGATATCGTTAATCAAAGTGAAAGTTTGTTTATATCATTGTGTTCTTGTCTAAGTGTTAATTCCGCATAACACTTAGATGGTCATATAAATATACAAAGGTTTCTCTAAGTGTATTACTTGATTTAATCTCATATACATAAAGCTAAATCGATCTAAGTTTGGGATCAACAAGTGGTATCAGAGCTTGTTAAGGAACTTTTGATCTTAAAGAACACCAGAACCCTAAAATCACCAAAACCCTAATTTTCTCAAAAAACCCTAAAAACATCATGTCAACTCCAGAAGTACCCACCTCCTCCTCCTCACCTTTACCAAACATCAAGATTCCCATGCTTGATGCAACCAACTTTGAATTGTGGAAATTCAACTTTGAGCAATATCTGGGGATCTATGACTACACTCTCTGGGAGATTATTGAATACGAAAACACATTCAATAAAGCCCAAAAGATTGCTAATGCTATTGCTGGAAGAGCAGCTGTTGCTGGATGTTCAGAAGCTGATAAGAAAGAAAAGCCAGAGGATGGTAGAGTTGTGTCTGCTGAAGACATAGCAAAGAGAAGGGTTGATATGAAAACCCTAAACATTCTGAAACTATCTTTGGGACAAGAGAACGAGCACAAATACCGAGGTTATGATTCTGCAAAAGACCTTTGGGCAGCTCTTGAAGTTGCCTATGGTGGCAATGATGATACTAGGGAAGAAAAGAAGAAGCAACTCATGCATGAGTATGCTATTTTCAAAGCTCAACCTAATGAGAAGCTTAGCAGTGTGAGAAGCAGACTGCTTGACATTACAAGCAAGCTGTCCTTCATGGGGACACAACTTGGTGATGTTGACATCAATGCCACTTGTCTTAAGTCTTGGTGATGCGTGGAAAATTGAGGCAAGATCTATACTTGCCAACAACACTCACAAAAGTTCTACTTTTGACGATATCTACAACAAACTGAGGCTCTTGGAGAATGAAACTCTTTTGGAGCATGGAAGCAAGTCTACCAACAGCAATATGGCCTTCTTTTCTCATAGTGAAGGTCAATTCAATCAGAAGGACTCTTACATGCACCCAGTTACTGGATCATCATGTGTCAACGCTGGAATATGTCCTGTCAACGTCTCCTATTCAGACGCTGACCCATACAACAGTGACTCACCAAGAGTTAAACCTGCTGGTTTGGATTTGGATACTGTGTGTGCTTATATTGCTTCGTTGCCCAATGGTTCAGTGATTACATATGAGGACCTTGAGCAGATAAGTGATGAGCACTTGGAAGAGATGGATATTAAGTGGAACATGGCTCTTGCTAGTATAAGAGCAAACATGTGGAATAGAAGGTTTAAGAAGAAGATGACCTTCAATGCAAAGGACACAGCTGGATTTGATAAATCCAAAGTTGAATGCTACAACTGTCATCGTATGGGGCACTTCATGAGGGAATGCAGATCTCCTAGAAGATCTGATGCTGGCAAACCTTCAAGCCAAATTGTTAAGGCTCAGGATCCTAAAGCCATGGTTGCAGTTCAAGGAATTGATGGTATGGAATGGGATTGGAGCTATTTGGCTAAAGATGTAGAAGAGGATAAAGCTTTGGTTGCTGAAATCGAAGAAGAAGAGCATGTTCAATATGCTCTCATGGCACATTCCTCCTCTTCATCTGATAATGAGGTATACGATGATGTTGTTTGTAGTAAGGACTGTAGGTTAAACACTGAGAAACTTAACAAAGAGGTGTTAAGATTATTAGATGATGTGAGTACTGAAAGATGCAAACTGTCTAATTACCAACTAGCTCTCACTCAAACTGAGAAGACAGTTTCTGAATACAAGAAAATGGAATTTGACTTAAAAGATAAAATAAATATCTTAAAACATGAGTTAAATGCTAGTATGGATATTAGAAACATCATGAAAAGGGTTAATGGTGAGTTACAGGCTAAGTTAGATGAGGCCATTAAGAATAAAGATAATGTTGGCCTTAAGATGAGGAGTGTGCCATGAGAGCATAGTGAACATGCTCTTCTTCTTCTTCCTTTTCTGCAACCAAAGCTTTGTTCTCTTCCTCATCCTTAGCCAATTAGCTCCAATCCCATCCAACAACATCAATTTCTTGCATTGCAACCATGGCTTTGGAATCCTGAGCCTTAATGATTTGGCTTGAGGGTTTCCCAGCATCAGATCTTCTTGGAGATCTGCATTCTCTCATAAAGTGTCCCATACGATGACAATTGTAACACTCAACCTTAGATTTATCAAATCCAGCAGTGTCCTTGGCATTAAAAGTCATCTTCTTCTTGAATCTTCTGTTCCATCTATTTGCTCTTATACTTGCAAGAGCCATATTCCACTTTATGTCCATCTCCTCCAAATGTTCATCACTAATTTGCTCAGGGTCCTCATATGTAATCACTGAACCATTGGGCAATGAAGCAATGTATGTACACACAGTATCCAGATCAATACCAGCAGGCTTAACTCTTGATGAGTCAACTTTGTATGTGTCAGCGTCTGAATATGAGGCGTTGACAGGTTTTGATCCAGCGTTGACACAAGTTGATCCAGTAACAGGGTGCATGTATGAATCCTTTTGATCAAATTGACCTTTACTATGTGAGAAGAAAGCCATATTTCCATTGGTAGACTTGCTTCCTTGATCCAAAAGAGTTTCATTCTCTATCAGCCACAGTTTATTGTAAACATCATCAAAAGTAGAACTTTTGTGAGTCTTATTAGCAATTATAGACCTTGCTTCAATCTTCCATGCATCACCAAGGCTTTTAAGAAAAGTGGTGATAATATCAACATCACCAAGCACTGTTCCCATGAAGGACAGCTTGCTTGTAATGTCAAGAAGTCTGCTTCTCACACTACTTAGCTTCTCATTGGGTTGAGCTTTGAAAACAGCATACTCATGCAAGAGTTGCTTCTTTTTCTCTTGCACAGTATCAGCATTACCACCATAAGCAACTTCAAGAGCTGCCCAAAGATCTTTTGCAGACTCACAGCTTCTATATTTGTGCTGATTTTCTTGTCCCAAGGAGAGTTTCAGAATACTTAGGGTTTTCATGTCACACCTTCTCTTTGCTATGTCCTCAGTTGAGAAAGCTCTACCATCTTCAGGTTTTTCTCTTCTATCCTCTTCAGTAGAACCTTGAACATTTGTTATTTGTAAGATGGCATCTGCAATCTTTTGAGCTTTATTGAATGTGTTTCCATATTCAAAAATTTCCATAGGGTGTAGTCATGGATTTGTAGATACTGTTCAAAGTTAAACTTCCACATCTCAAATTGTCTGGATCTAGCATGGGAATCTTGATGTTGGGGTTGAGGAGGAGGAGGAGTTTACTTCTGGGGTAGACATGTTGTTTTTAGGGTTTTGAGAAAATTAGGGTTTTTGGCGATTTAGGGTTCTTGTGTTCTTTAGATCAAAGTTTCTCAACAAGCTCTCATACCACTTGTTGATCCCAAACTTAGATCGATTTAGCTTGTGTAAACGAGATTAAATCAAGTTAAACACGTAGAGAAACTTTGTTGTGTATAAAACAATTTAAGTATTATGTGGAATTAATACTCAAACAAGAACACACAAACAATGTAAAAAAAACTTTCACTTGATTGATTAGAACAAACTTGCGTACAATGAAAGTGTTAAACGAATGAAAACTTATTTGAAACAAAACCTAAAGGTCTTCTTTTATAGACTAAGAAGCCTTATACAAGAGTCTACGTATCAGCTATTATAGGTAAAGATAAATATAGAAAATATATTGTTGATCATATCTTTACTAGAAACAAAATACGCGTAGACTAAATATTCTATCAGTGCTTGACTTCATCCTATCAACGCTTGACATCTTCTTATCAACGCTTTTACTGTCAACGCTTGTTTTCTTCTTATCAACGCTTGTTTTCTTCTTGCCAGCGTCCAAGTGTACTGGCTACATTTTATTCCCAACACGGATAAGTCGACATATACCAATTGTGAAACACCAAACACTTATTTAAAAGGACCAATTAACGTCTTGATTGTAGCAAAGTTGAGAATGACACAAGGTGGTTCTGTGAAGGACGAACTGGATCATATTAAATAGGACGAGAGGAAAAATAGACGGTTAGAGAAATCTATTGCTCCATCACCAGCCATTATTTCTGAACTCGAGAAGAAGAACCAAAGAAAAAAGAAGAGCAAAAAAGTTTGGATGAATAGTGTGCTGCAATAGCTGAAGCTGTGGCTCTACAAGTCCTAATTGGTGAAGAATCAGACAAATCAAGTGTCCGAGCCATGATGCATAAGGATGAAGATGTTGGGAATAAATCTATGTATATTTGCTACCCCTGCTAGTTGGTCATTTGTCCCCCTGCTAGAGTAAGTTCCCCCTGCCAAATAACAAAGGCAGGGGGATTGGTTCCCCTGCTGAAGTCAAAGGCCCTGCCGCTAGAGATAAACTTGGAATAGATTTTTACGCGTTTTTGTTACTATTCCGAGATACTTTCCAAGTTTGTTAGTAGTAATCTTGTACGTGAGTCCTTATGCCTATAAAAGGACACTAGGTTATCATGCAATGTGTGTCTTTTCTCTATTGTCTTTCATTTCATACTTTAAGGTTTTTGTAAACCCTAATACCATTATAGGGTATTCGTATATCATTGATATATTAAAGTTGAACGTTTACCTTAATCATTTGTTCTTGTGCTAAACACTATATTCGACATCTTGTTTAGTTACTTTGCCTTGCAAAGTTTCTCTAGTGTTAGATTGAATTTGTTCTTTCTATCACAACCCTTAAACAAGCTATTAAGGTTTAAGATCTAAGTTTGGGATCAACAAGTGGTATCTGAGCTTGTTGAGAAACTTTGTCTAAACCAAGAACAAAACCCTCATTTCAACCATGTCTTCAGACTCTTCCTCAAATAGAAACAACCACAATAACCTCAAATTACCCATGCTGGATCCTGAAAACTTTGAATTATGGGAATTCAGAATCCGACAATACCTCAAAATAGAACACTATGTTCTCTGGGAGATCATAGAGTTTGGTGATCAATTCACCAAAATGATGGCGGTTAAAGATGGCAAGGGAGAAGATAAAGGTGAAAGTTCCAAAGGTAGTAAGGACAAGAAGAAATCTGTTGCTCTTTGTGATAAGGAAATACTGGCCAGAAGGCATGATGTCAGAGCTCACAGTTCATTGATGTTGGCTCTACCTAATAGACATCAACTAAGATTCAGAAAGTACAAAACAGCTAAGGAACTATGTGAAGCCATAGGCACAACTTTTGGAGGAAATGAAGCCACAAAGAAGAAGAAGAAGAATCAAATGCTTGATGATTTTGCTTCTTTCAAAGCAATTGGTGATGAATCAATTGGCGCTATTTACAATAGGCTTCAAGATATGGTGGCTCAGTTGGAGTTCTTTGATATTTAAGTGACAAGAGAGCAGGTGAATACCGGTTCCTTAACAGCCTTCAGAAGGAATGGTTTGTCTACAAAGTTATTTGGCAGAATAAGGATGACTTAGATAACAAGAACATTGATGACATATACAATAACTTGAAAGTTTTTGAACCTGTTGTCAATGAGATGAAGTCAAAAGGAACAATTCCCACCAACTCAAGTGGATCTTCTAATTCCCCTGCTAACATGGCGTTCATATCTCAAAGCAGTGGAATCTCCAAAGGCAGTGGAATCGAAGTAGGCCCTGCTACTTATTCCCCTGCTACCAGGTCTGGATCATCTTATGATGAAGAAAGGCCTGCAACATTCAGTCTTGACACTGCTTGTGCTCTTATAGCATCCCAAGGGGCACAAGGATCTACTGTGTTACACGAAGATCTGAGTCAAATCAGTAAGCAATGACTGGAGGAGATGGATATCAAGTGGAACATGGCCCTGCTTAGTATGAGAGCTAACGGGTTTTACAAGAAGTATGGGAAGAAGATCTCCATCAATCCATCTAATGTGGCTGGGTTTGACAAAACAAAGGTTGAATGCTACAACTGTGGCAAGAAGGGTCATTTTGCTAGGGAATGCAGAGGACCTAAGACTGGGAACAGCTATAGGAAGGAAACCAGAGATGATGATTCTGGTGCTAAGGCTATGGTAGCCATGCAGGAGATAGATGGAGTAGGTGGATAGGATTGGAGTGCCATGACAGAGAATGTGGAAAGAAATCAAGCATTGGTTGCTGAGGAAAAAGAGGAAGATTTTGCTCTTATGGCCATGTCAAGTTCCAGCTCAGACAATGAGGTATATGATGATTCATATTACACTAAAGCTTGTAGGAAAAATACTGAGTCATTGAATGATCAAATAAGAAAGATAAAAGTTGGTTATATCAATTGTGACAATAACCTTGATAATTACCAACGTGCTTTAGAACAGTTAGAATCCACCATAAGAGAGTACAAACAAAGAGAAAGTGATTATAGAGATCACATTGTGATTCTAGAGAGAGATGCTAAGGAAAATAATGATTCCATTAAGGAGTTGACTGCTGAACTTGAAGTTTTTAAATCTAATAAAAAGATAGATGATGAAACTGTTGAAAAATTTAGAAAAGCTTCCAAAGACTTAACTAAAGCAGTTGAAATTGGTCAATCTCCTAGGGACAAAACAGGTTTTGGGATTAAAAATGAACATGCTACCATACCACCACCTCCTGCCAATATTCATGCACCTTTTCCTAGAAAAGACTTGTCTTGGACTGGTCTCTCTTATTTCCAAAAACAGGAAGATATTGAATTTGATTTGAGTGCTTACATACCTAATAGTCTTGAAACAGAAGAGCCACTAGTGAAAACTAGTATTGTTAGGGACTTTGAAAATGAACAGATTTCCTTAAAACAATGGAAAATTGATAACCCTGTTCTATTTTCAAGAGAAGGACTTTTTGGTAGTGATTCTAGTTCTAAGATTAGTTCACCCAAATCTAAAACTAGATCAAAGCCCTCTAAGTCCACCATTAAATATGCTGGTATGTATAGGTCTGTCAGAGGTAATCAAAGAAATTGGAATGACCAAAAGTCTCACCAATTAGGAGAAGACTTTGTGATAAATACAAAGCCCTGTTTCACATGTGGCAGTTTTGATCACACTTATCAAGAATGTCAGGCACCAATGGAAGTTGTGGCTGCAAATCCTTTAAAGGATATGCAACCTAAATCCATTCTTCTAAATGCAGGGGCAAAATCCTTTTCCCCTGCCAAGTATGTTGCCCCTGCCTTGAGAAACAGGGTTACTAACAAATATGTTGTTCTTGCTCTAAGAAAGGTGAATGATGTTCATCCCAAGACCAGCACTTCCATGACCAACCCAACACCTCATAATGCATATAGATCTGTCCCTAGACCTTACCAACACATAAATAGAGGCTAAAACAAAAGATGGGTTCCCTCTGCTAAGCATAGGGATTCCCCTACTAAATCTGGGGTATCCCCTGCTAGCAAAATTTTTCCCTCTAGGAACATGGGCAGATGGGGGAAAGCTGTGAAAGCCTCGGCTCGTTGGGTTTGGGTACCCAAAAGGGGTGCTCAGTCTAATGGTGTATCTCTAGTTTTTGATAAGCTATCCTACATTGATACACGAGGTAGATCCAAGTCTATAATGGCTTGGGTCCCCAAGAAAAACTAATTTGTTTTTCTTTTTGCATGTAACAAAGAAGAAAAGGGATGATAGAGTATATTGGGATAGTGGATGCTCAAGAATCATGACTGGACAAAAATCTTATCTGTCTAACTTTGTGCCCCTGCATGACAATGATGGTGTTTCTTTTGGAGATGGTCATGGAACAATAACAGGAATAGGAACTATTGTCACCAATGGGATGACCTTTGATAATGTCTACTTGGTGAAAGAACTCAAGTACAATCTATTCAGTGTGTCACAGATGACTGATAACAAGAATTTGTCTTGGTTTACTGACACTGAATGTCTGGTGTTAGGAAAGGAGTTTGTCTTACCACCAGACACTCCTATTGTACTCAGAACATCAAGACAAAAGAACATGTACAAATTGATCTCAAAGACACCTCTCTTCAAGACAATGAAACTTGTTTCATCGCCAAAGCCTCAATTGATGAGTGTAAGAAATGGCATAGAAGACTTGGTCATCTTAATTTTAAGAACATGAACAAACTGGTGAAATACAATCTGGTTCATGGTCTTCCTTCCAAGTCCTTTGTCAATGATCATACTTGTGCTGCCTGTTTGAAAGGGAAGCAACATAGAGCATCTTGCAAATAAAAATAAGTATGTCCACTACCAAGCCATTGGAACTACTGCATATGGACCTTTTTGGTCCTACTTCTGTGGCAAGCATAAAGAAGAAATGGCACTGCGTAGTGATTACTGATGATTTTTCAAGGTTCACATGGACATTCTTTCTATTTGAAAAGAGTGACACAGCTGATGTACTCATTGGGTTCATCAATCAGATTGAGCTGTCAAAAAGCATGAAGGTAGTGACCATGAGATCAGATAATGGTGGTGAATTCAGAAATCAGAAACTGGACACTTTCTGCATAAACAAAGGAATCAAGAAGGAATTCAGCATTGTAAGAACACCTCAACAGAATGGAGTAGCAGAAAGAAGGAATAGGACACTCATTGAGGCAGCAAGAACTATGCTGTCAGATTCCAAACTTCCAGATATCTTTTGGGCTGAGGCTGTATCCACTGCTTGTTATGTCCAAAACAGGGCCTTGGTGGTTAAGGCACACAACAAGACCCCTTATCAGCTGTTCAATAGAAGACCTCCTTTAATTGATTTTTTAGACCATTTGGACGTCATGTGATCATCTTGAACACTATTGACAATCTAGGCAAGTTCAGTGAAAAGGGGGATGATGGATATTTTGTTGGTTATTCATTAAACAGCAAGGGATATAGGGTCTCCAACAAGAAGACAAGCAAAATAACAGAAAATCTTCATGTGGATTTTCTTGAAGACAAGCCTGAAGATGTTCAAACAGGTCCTGATTGGTTCTTTGATATTGAGGTTCTTTCAAAATCTATAAATTATATACCTGTTGCATTGTAGAATACTAACATTTCAAGTACACAAGAACCAACTGGTGTTGAGAAGCCACCATTGAGGTACATGAATGTACCCTCACTGTTTCCCATTGAAGCTGCTTCAAACACAGGTGAAGTAGATGATATCTCTCAAGGGAAAGAACAGACAATCTCTTCCCCTACTAAGTCACTTTCTGAAAGTAGTGGAATGGCTGAAAGCAGTTGAATCCAGGATTCCCCTGCTAATGATATCAATGATGAAGAAAGAGAATCTCCACTCATTTCCTCATCTACACCCATATCTGATGGTCCTCTTATATCCAGCAGTGGAATCAGAATAATTAAGAGTGGAAGTCCAAGTTACTCAGAGCCGCATTCAGCTCATCAGCACCCATATCTAGGTCATGCTGTATCTTTTGGAAGCTCTTTTGAGGAGTTCTTTCCCAATCAAGATAGCCCTATCAATTCTGATTTCGAAGAGGATGAAACAGAAGTAATCATGCAGCCTACCTACATAATCAATAAGGATCACCCTATCTCTCAAATCATTGGTGATCCTGAAGCCCCTAGACATACAAGGTATACAGCAAAGGAGAACAGCTTCATTGCTAACATCACCATGAAGTTTAACCATGACAACATGCAGTGTTGTCTATTTACTGCATTTTTGTCTCAAGAAGAGCCAAAGAAGATTTTTCAGGCTTTAAATGATCCAAGTTGGGTTGAAGCCATGCAAGAAGAGCTCTTATAGTTTGACATTCAAGAGGTTTGGATTCTAGTAGATTGTCCAAAATGGGCAAGGCCCATTGGGACAAAGTGGGTGCTCAGGAACAAAAAGGATGAGGAGGGTATAGTTGTCAAGAACAAAGCAAGACTGGTGGCATAAGGATATACACAGGAAGAAGGCATTGACTATGAGGAAATCTTTGCTCTAGTTGCCAGGATTGAAGCCATTCGATTATTCTTTGCTTATGCTTCATTTATGGACTTCACTATTTTCCAAATGGATGTAAAAAGTGCCTTTTTGTTTGGCACCATTGATGAAGAAGTCTATGTTATGCAACCTCTAGGGTTTGAAGACCCATAACATCCAGACAAGGTATACAAGGTGAAAAAGGCTATGCATGGACTTCACCAAGCTCCCAGGACCTGGTATGGAACTCTTTCTAAATAACTATTGGATAATGGATTCAACAGGGGGAACATTGATCAGACCCTATTTATCAAGAAACAAAAGGGTGACCTTCTGTTGGTACAAGTCTATGTTGATGATATCATCTTTGCCATAAACTCTATGCTTAACAAAGAGTTTGCCAAGTTGATGCAGGATAAATTCCAAATGAGTGCCATGGGAGAGCTAAACTTCTTTTTGGGGTTACAAGTTCAGCAGAGGAAAGATGGGATATTCATCTCACAAGACAAATATGTGGCTGAGATTGTGAAGATGTTTGGCATGTCTGAGGGAAAGAAGGTGTCTACACCAATGGACAAGGATCATCCATGGGGAAAAGATGGTCCTGGAAAACTTATAGATGTCAGGAATTACAGGTCTATGATTGGGTCTCTCATGTACCTCACAGCTTCAAGACCTGACATCATGTTTGCAGTCTGCTTATGTGCAAGATACTAGGTGGCACCAATAGAGTGTCATTTATTTGCTGTAAAGAGAATTTTTAGGTATCTAAAGTGCCATCCAACCTTAGGACTTTGGTATCCCAAAGAGTCACCATTTGAGCTGATATCCTACTCAGATAGTGACTATGCTGGTGACAACAATGATAGGAAGTCTACAACAGGTGGATGCCAATTTTTGGGAAGCAGACTTATATCTTGGCAATGTAAGAAGCAGACTATTATGGACACATCAACAACTGAAGGTGAGTATGTAGCAGCTGCTGCATGCTGTGGTCAAGTACTTTGGGTTCAGAATCAACTGCTTGATTATGGGTATAACTTTCTTAAAACCAAGATATTTATTGACAACAACAGCACCATTTTCATTATTAAGAACCCTCTTTTTCATAGCAAGACTAAACATATTGTAATAAGACATCATTTTATTAGAGATTGTTTTGAAAAAGGACTAATTGTCCCTGAGAAATTCGATACAAAACTTAATGTTGCTGATCTATTAACAAAAGCTTTTGAAGTGGGGAGGTTTCAGTACCTGGTTGCAGGTATTGGAATGGTTTCTCCCTAAAAATTGATGTCTATTATCTCTTGTATATCCAGGGTTGCTTTATTGCTGTTGTTGTATTAATGTTAGTCAATCTTTCCATCATTTTTCATTCCACTGCTTTTGAACAAAGATCCCCCTGCTGGGGGTTCATTCCCCTGCTAAAAGAGTTTTTCTCTTTAAACCGGGTTTGTTCTTTTTAAAAGTGGTTATATGTGTTTTTAGACTAACAATGCAGAGATCCAATTGGTGCATACTACATTCATGGGTGAATCAGGTATATGCTCTATGTTTCAGGGGAGGTTAGGTCACACCTTTAGGCCTGATGGGTATCCTTAGGATGCTCATATATGATTTTAGATCATATCCATTGGTGAGTAAGGGTTCAGGGTGATGAAGACTTGCTGCAAAGCTTGTCAGAATTCTGAAACCTTGAGGTACTGTAATGTGTACTTGTACTTCTATATCAAAACAGCTTGCTGTTTAGGTACAGATGTGTGGCACACATTGCCAAGACTAACTGACCATAGGTAAGGGAAAAGGTAGGGATGGTGACTAGGGTATGCTAATTTTCTTGGGTTGACCAGGTGCAGGGTGACTTATGTGTTAACTTTTTGTGCTTAGACCATTGTTGAATAGAGGACTCTTGAGTTTCTATGTATCTACCTTGTGTATACAAGGGTGTGCGTTAGAGCAAAGCTAGTTAGCATTGGTCTCTCCATGATTAGTCTAATACCTCTAGGAAAGTTTCCCCTGCTTTCACCTTTTGATTCCCCTGATTAATCAACATTCCCTTGTTTAACCGTTGACCGACAATACCGTTACCCTGCTTATAGCCGTTGGGCCTGCTTGCTAAAATTTTGGTTAGGGAATATTTTATTCTTTTCAAAAGATCTTTAAGGCGCTTTCTTCGCTGATTGGTAATCTTTTCTTTATTATTTCAAATAAATTACTTTTTTATCAAGATTTATCTTTGATATTTTTGCAATTTGAAAATTTGGTCCAATCACAGCTCTTCAATTCGCCTATAAAAACTTAATTCCCTTCACCAGCAGGTCCATCTCTCTCCCTCGACTAAATCTCACCTAACTCTCACCATTATAAACCTTCAAAATGTTTTCAACCTTTATCATGCCTATCAAAATTGTTGCTAATCATAATCAAATTGCTTTATTACATGATGAACCAGTAGAGTTTGTTGATGCTGTGGCTTTTCTAAAATCCTCGTATTTTAGAGTGGCCCTTCTCATCAACCCTAGGATTTACACCTCACACATTCAACAGTTTTGGTCTAAATCCATGACCAAAACAGTTAATGGAGAGGTCATAATTCAAATCATAGGAGATGGTCATCCCAAGGTAATTTCACTTGCCTCCATCAGAGACAAACTTCTTCTTGATGATGAGGATGGGATAACCAACCTACCTGAGGCTGACATCTTTGAGGGTCTTGTTAAATTGGGGTATACTCTTTCTGCTGACCAAAAATGTAAGTTTGCTAAAGGTCAGTTTGCCCCGCATTGGAAATATTTGATTCATACAATTTTACAATGTTTGTCTCCTAAAACCACTGCTTTCAATGAATTTGGTAGTGAGATAGCTTTTGCTCTGATTTGCTTAGCAACAGGGAGGAAGTATTGTTTTTCTCAAATGATTTTCAAAGGAATGGTTAAAAATGTTTCAAGCAATTCAAAATTTTGTATGTACCCAAGGTTTATAGACTTTTGCTGAATATGAGTGAACATGGTCCAATCACACACAAAAACTACTTTTCAGCAACCAAGCATACTACCAAACTGTTCACCACACTTCTTGCACCATCCCCATAATTTTCTGGCAGGTCTATTCCCCTCACTTCAATCATGATGAAACAAATCAGACAGGAAGAAGCCAAGACAAAAACAGCCACACACAAACCTTTTGATTCACCTACCAAGAAACTACCCCTACCAGTACTCTACCCCCTGCTGATCCACAACATGAAAGGAGATCTAAATCCAGGTTTTCCAGGTCTCCCTTGCCTGGTGAATCTTCACAAGTAGCAGAGAGGAGAGCCTCCAAGAGGTTGGAGCACACTGAGGGTTTGGCTGCCACTACTGTCTCATCCTCAAGGGGTGGGCAGGATAGTGACACCATCAGTAAGTCCTCTCCCTCACTCAATTATATCCAAAAAGGGGAGAAATACCCTTCTAGGGTTGGGAGCAGCATGAAACCTATGACCATTTTGCAATTGACGAAAATGTGCATGAGCTTGAAAAAGCAGAATGCACAACTTGTACAAACTGTCAGAAAGCAAGGTCTGGTTATCAATAACTTGGAAACCAGACTTGCCACACTTGAGGGGAGGAGAAAGCCCAGGCTTATAATATCTACAGATGAGGATGCTTCTAAAGGGGAGGAAGTTCCTAATACAGAAGAGTCTACTCAGTATTATTCATATCCTGGTGGTTTACAAGGAAAGATAGCAAGTGCTGAGAAAGGGACTGAGAAAGGAAGTGCTGATAAAGGAAGTGATAAGGGGAGTGAAACTAAAGAGATTGCTCAAACATTGCTAACTATGGGCAATCAAGAAGAAGCCCCTGCTTCAAAAATTTCCCCTGATATTGCTGATCCCACTGCTGTAAGTCATTCCCCTGCTAAGCTTATTACTCAAACTTTTGTTAGAAAGAATATAAGACAAGCAGCTCAGAAGGGAATTACAATTAAAGAACATGCACCTAAAGCCAAACCAGCACCAGCAGTGGATCCAAAAGACAAGGGAAAAGGGATCATGGTTGAACAGCCCAAAAGGAAATACAAGCATAGAACTCCTGAACAACAAAGGGCTCAAGAAGCACATGATGCACATGTAGCTCTCAAGATACAACAAGAGGAGATTGATATGCAGGATCAGAGAATGCAAAAGATGAGGCCCAGAGAAATGCTTAAGCAGGTTGAAATTATGCATAGGGAGTTGGATGAAAGGGTGCCTCATGTTCAAGAGTTTCTAGATCAATAGGAAAAGGAGTTAATAAATGCTCCTTTAGAAGACAGTATGAATTGATTTGCCTTGTTTACAAATATCAAACTGAATATCTGGAAATGAGGGCAAATCAAATTCAGAAAGAAAAATATTTGAAGTCTGAGAAGGGGAGACTTGCACAATACAAAGTTTTGCTCAAGAGACATAAGAAGTTGAAGGATGGTGATTTCACAGACACGACTTTTGAGGCTATAAAAAGAGCAGTCAGACCAGTTTTAAGAGAATATGATGTGGAAGACTTCATGACTATTAACTCTCCTAAGGAAGCTGAGTATCTTAGGAGGCAAAGTGAAGTATTACAGAAAGCTAGGGAATCTAGAAAAAGAAAGGCTAAATGAATGAATTTGGAAACTACACAAGCAGGTGCATCATCCCAAGCAGGTGCATCATCACAAACAGGGGTATCACATCAAGCAGGTGAAAGTTTTCTAGCAATTGAGAGATCTGTACTCAATGCACAAAGGGCAGCCAAAAGACTCAAGAGAATGGAGAAAGTTGGCATAGTTACTAAGGAGTCTCAACGTCCTTTAAATGAAGAAATTGATAAACAGCTAATTGTGCAGGAAAATGATGATATCTCACCTAGTGAACTTGGGAAGAAGTTTGCTATAATAGAATATGTTGTTTATGAACACAAAGGGAGGACTTGGTGGAAGCTTACAAGAGCTGACAATACAGCACAGACATTTCTAAGTCTAGATGTCATGTTTCAAACCTTGGATAGTGAGGACTTAGAAGATCTGTGGAAGATTTTGAAAAAGACCTTTGCTGCAAAACCTCCTACCATGGATGGTGTGGAGAAGGATTGGGTGATCTGGGAATGCATGCATAGGATGTATGAGCATGAGTTATTTGATCCCATATTTGATGCAGTGAACAAAGGAAATTTGTTGTATTGGAAGTTGTTTACTGATGAGACTGCTTTTATACATAGTCTCATCGTCCAAATCGGGTTTAAAATGTATAAAATATCATTAAAACTGCCAAATATATGCTCGTGTTTGTTGCTTGTGTATTTTAGGTACGAATATTGAGGAAATGGCAAAAGATCACAAGAATCAATCAAAAACGAACACGGGAAACGAAGCCGCACAATGAACCGGACCCAAATCTGGAATTTCCAAAATGGACCTTGAAGAATTGAATATTGGCAACTTTAGTCCCTCATTTTTGAAGACTTGGCAATTTATACCCTTGCAAAACTCATAAAAAGCATTTGGGTCCCTAAATTATCAAGATGTTACAAGAACAACCCTTGAAGAATGAGAAAAATGCATAAAATGTCCTTGAAACAAGTTTGTGAAAATATTGTGCCAAAAATGTCAAGCTGCCAAAGTATATTACAAAGGAAAAGAAGAGTGTTGCTGTTTAAATGCATGAAGAAAGAAGGAACCTTGGGGGGCCATTTCTGCCCAGACATATAAACTTCACCCACCACTCACACCATGACACCTCAGCTTGACCCACCCATTTACCCATTTACCCAAACCCATTACCCAACCCAACCCGTCCAGCCCACAACCCAGGTTTATTAAATAAACCTGGTCAAACATAACCAGTCAACACCCTTAACTTTCCCCCCCCCCCCCCCCCCAACACACTTTTTAAACTAACCCCACCCAAAAACAGATTAAAAACCCATAATCCCATGTTCATAACCTCATAAACCCTAATCCTAATCACCTTCAAAACAAAGGGTTTTACCCTAATGTTTTCCAGATTTACTATTTACCCCACACTAAACCAATCCCCCAACCCAGAATCTTTTCAAACAAACCCATGTGACTGTAGGGACCTCCCCTGCACGTCACTTTCCTCCTCAAAACCTAAAACCGACAAGTTAAACGGTTGGATGTTACTTCTTGGCCCCCAAGGACATTTAAACGTCCAAGATCAAAAGGAGAAAGCTGGCAACATCACATGATCAACTTGACCAAGATTCCAAGTCAAAATCAAGGGGAAATTTTGGATTTTTAACCATTAGGGTTTTAGTTTGTAATATTTTATTCCTGTCATCTAGATAGTTCTATGAGGGCCTATATAAGAAGGATGCGGATTGTGCATGCCTCTTGTTCTTTTTTTTCTCTTTGGTCACAACTTTGTAAGTCCAGTTTTTTGATGAATGAAAAATGGTTAAAGTTTGTTGATGAGAAGCAAAGAGCCAGCTTTATTTATATTGTTTGATTGTGTTCTAAGTTCCAAGTTTGTTTATTTTTCAAGTTTTTAAAATTTAGTCTTGTTTTCAAAAGTTTCTGAAATTTTGAATTTTTTGGTTAAATCTTGTTTTGAGTTTGGATTTTCCAAAGTTATTAACTGGTTTGTGTAAGTGTTTTCAAAGGAAAAACATTTGAAAAAGTTTTGAAAAAGATTTTTAAGGTTTGAAAAAAATCAGAAGTTGGTTATATTGTGTTTGTGTATTGATCTTAGCAGGTTTTGCTTGTGTTTGTTGTCAAAGGTTCAGCATAGACCCCAGTCTATTTGGAGGTGGCTAAACAGCCACTAAGGGACCTGGATGTAGGTCCCTTAAGGTAAAATTCCTTGTTTCATTTTTTCATTTTTCAGTTAGTGTTGATTTTGCTTGAATTTTGTGTAAGGTGTTTAATGATTGATTGTCCTGCTTGTTCATGATTGTTTAGGGTTGATATGCATGCTAGATTAATTTAAAACCAGCTTGGATTTGATTTGTAAGCATTTGCTTTGTTAAAATTTGTATTTCAGATTTAAAGGGGTGTTTGGATTAGGGATCTAGTTGGGGTAATTGTTATTGATCTTGGCTTAAGCCTGTTCAAATACACTTCCTAGGTGGTTTTTAGGTAGTTCTTGTGCTTGTCTTTCAGATTGGTAAGTTTTTAAAGCAATTTGCATGTCAAAAATTTGGAAAACATAGCATTAATCAGAAACTGCCATTTGTGTCTGTTCTTGTTGGAATTTGTGCATCAAAATTGATATACTGCTTGATTATAGGTCATTTGAGGATTGTATACTGGTTATATGCTAGTTGGTTGACCTGTGTGCAAGTTTTTAGCCATTGATTCTCACTATTTTGCCAATTGAATCAGAAAAGTACACTCAGACCTACATAAGCCTAATCAGAAACTTTTTGTGAATTTTGTGCTTGATTTGACTGATTGATCTTGCTTGTTTTGTGTTAATCTTGACTCCCTATACTCAACTGAGTATAGGGGTGCCCCTTTTGTCCATTCAAACATCACAAAATCCAAGATCAAGTCCTCTTGATCCATTTCTTCACAAGTGAAGATATCTCTTTTTCCTTTGTGTTCATAAGAATCTATCTGAGCACGTTTTTGGTTCTAGATTGCTTAAATCTTGTTAATATTTGTTTTTATGTTTTTATGATTAAAGTAGTATAAGGATTGAGTTTTAAAAGTTAAAAAAAAAAAGAAAAAAAAGTTTTCAAAAAGGACTGGCCAGGACTCGAACCTGCGCCATCCTCCTCACAACACTCACAACTTACCAGCGTGCCCTAGGGTCTTTGACTGCTAAGTTCTCATTTCATTATTTACTTAAGTGGTGTTGTTTTGTAGCTTATTTAATTAGCAGCTTATATATTAAGCTGATTTTAGCTTATTTACTTAGGTTTTTTACCAGTTAGCATTTTTCTTTTGTTTGTATTAGGTTTTAGGACTTTTCAGTTCAAAAAGTTTATTTTTCCCTTATTTAATTAATTTTCTAGGATTATTTTAAGTTTTAATTTTGAAAAGTAATTTAAAAATAGAAAAAGGTAATTTAAAAATCTGAAAAATAGTTTTTAGGTTTTGAATTATATTTTTGAGGTTTACAGCTAATTAAGTTTTCAAAAAGTCTAATTTTTGATTTTATTGGATTTTAGGGTTTTTAACCAACTTTAAAATTCAATATAAAATTATTAAATAGGTTTCAGAAAATTTTGATTGCATTTTTGTCTTAGTTACATTATTCTAGATTTTTGGTAATTTTTTAGAATTTTTTTATGAACTTTGAATTTTTTTGAATATTTTAATATTATTTTATTATTAAAAATTGAAGTTTGATTTTTTTAGTTTTTACATTTTTCTTAGGTTAAAGTCACTTAATTAGGAGTTTTTTCACTTTCCAAATATTTTTAGGACTTTCCAATTATTTTCTAGAATTAATTTAAGTTTTAATTGATTTTAATAGTTTTTAAGTGTTTAAAAATAGTTTAATTTGGTTTTAAAATTTTAAAAAAAACTTTTTAGCTTAATTAGGTTATTTTTGAGGTTTACAAACTTTGAAATCTTGTTTAGGGCTTTTTAATAATTAATTGTGATTTTTAGGGCTTTAATTAGCATTAAAAAGTCATTATCTAATTAATTAAAAGGTTTTAGCAAGTTTGGATTTTTTGTAAACTCTTAGAATATTATTGGGGATTTTTAGTAATTTTTAGGAATTTTTAGGTTAAAATTTTAATTTTTGCACTATTTACGGTTTTGCGTGATCGCCTTTTTCGTCATAGTTTAATCCGTCTTCGTAACCGTCTTTCTCTTCTAATCTCATTTCTTTCTTTATTTCTCAATCATATAATCACAAACATTAATCAATTCTTAACACAACGCACTTGCCTCCTCGAGAACGAACTCACTTAGGGTCATTTACACACGGTTTTCCTAAATCGTCGTGCCCATTTGCCCTATTTTGTCATCCTTTTCCTAAAGGGTACAAAAACTCTACAATCATTTTTGGCGCCGCTGCCGGGGAGGCGTGTTGTGTTTTGGTTGAACAATTGTTGTTTTTATATATAGCCATAATAGTATTTGTATTAGTAGCACTCTACTAATACGTATTATCGGTTTTTCGTTTTTTGTGAATACTATTACTATATTGTATACGTAGAACAATAAATTTACAAGTACTCCAAATACGTGAGAAATCACAACCTTGACTTGGGAGGTCATTACCCAATCATTGTATTCGAATCTCAAACCAAAGAAAAAGGCAAAAATAGATAAATACTTTCGTGAAGCTCGATTTTGAGAATTACAAACTATAAGGTGGGTATAAGGCGGTTGTATTTCACGACCTAAAGGAAAAAGGCTCTTAAGTGCTTCGCGCCGCCTCGTTTCCTCCGCTTGCTTGTGCGTATTTTGATTTTGAGAGCTAATCGAGGGTTTTGCCGCCCAAAGTATTACTTAAGTATCATATATATTTTCTTGGTTTCATTTTATTAAACCCTCTTGAACGATTTGGTGTTCCACCATCGTTCTAAAGTCATCGAAGGCGTTCACTTCACGTGATCGTTTTCATTCCTTGAGGCTTCTTTAATCGAGAGATTTGATTAAGCAGGAGATTTGTAAATTTGTGTCTACTTAATACATTCCAAAAATCCAAAAAAGTAAAAACAATCAAAAACCACAAAAAAATTGAAAAAGTAAAAACACCAAAAAGAATCTTCTTTGCTCACCTTCTCGTTGTACGTGACGTTTATGCAAACTCGCTCCAAAGCAAGACGTGCTCGTAAACGAAGAAACAAATCAATCACTCCTTCTAGTGAGGAGTCTCCTATTGACGAACCCATTGTAGTGAAAGAAGCACCCATGGCTAATCGAACTATGATGGAGTTGCTTCAAGCACCCACCGAGGGTTATGGAGAAGCGATTGTGATTCCCGCTATCCTTGCGGAGAATTTTGAGGTTAAGACGGGTTTGTTGTCCATGATTCAAAACAACAAGTTTCGAGGTGACGAAAAGGACAACCCTCATAACCACATTCGCCAATTTAATCGTCTCACCGCCACATGCAAGTTTAAGGACGTCTCAAACGACTCGATTAAGATGATGCTTTTTCCGTATTCCTTAGCGGGGCCCGCAAAAATTTGGTTAGAGAAAGAGCCACCCAATTCTATATTGACGTGGAAGGATCTCGTTTCAAAATTCGTGGACCAATTTTTTCCGCCCTCTAAGACTACGCATTTGAAAAACTAGATTTCAAAGTTTTCACAAGAGTATAATGAGAGTTTTTCAACGGCTTGGAATAGGTTTAAGGAAATGTTGCACGAATGTCCTCATCATGGTTTTTCCGACTTGCATCAAATTGACACGTTTTACAATGGCTTGAACGATCATGAGCGTGATTATCTTAATGCCGCCGCGGGTGGTAATTTTTTGTGTAAAACGGTCGAGGAAGCATTGTTAATCATTGAGAATAGGTCTAAGGTCTATAGTCCTCGTAGCACGTCGAGTGTTCGTAAGACTTCGTCTTCGCCTTCGCCTTCATTGTCACACACCGTTGATGCTTGCCAAATCGAGGCTAATTTGGAGAATAAGATTTTTGATAAGCTTAAGGGATTGTTAATTGAGTTTAAAGTTGGTGAACAACCCACTCCCGCTACGGCTAAAGCGGTTGAGGTTTCTTGTATGTATTGTGGTGGAGCTCACGATTATTCCGAGTGCATTACCAACGGTGGTAACACTTCGAGTGCCTTCGCGGCCGCGGGAACTTATAACCAAAACGGTCAAGTTCCTCGCACTAATCAATTGACTCCACCGGGTTTTCCACCAAATCAAAATGCTAACAATTATCGAAACAATCAAGTTGGTTACCAAAGCAATCAAAGGAACAATTTCAAGGGTAATAACAACTATGGGAATCAAGGAAGTAGTAGCCAATTGCAAAATCAAAATCAAAACCGTAATTTTCAAAACACGAGTCAAGGTCTTCCAAATGTTTACACTAAAGAACTTCCAATGGACTTTTTGAATTACGCCACGGCAAATGATAAGATTTTGGAAAACATTCAAGAGCAATTGGCTAATCAAGCTAGGGACACGGCTAAAAACACCAAGGAATTGGCTAATTTTGTGAAGGAAAATCTTAACATGAGAAACGAGTTGAAAAATGATTTTGCTAATCAAATTAGAGGTCAAAACAACAAAATTGAACAAAGTCATGCTAGGCTTGAACAAAGAATTGACCAAAAAGCCGCTAGTCAAGATCTTAAGTTTAATAGTCAAGATGCTAAGCTTAATGCCATTTTAGAAGCCGTCATGGGGAACAAAGCCTCTACTTCGGGAAGTTTGCCTAGTAACACCGTATCAACCCGAAGGGAGAGATGAAAGTGATTACCACACGAAGTGGTAAGGCACTTAAAGAACCGACTCCTCAACCAATTACTCTAACGGTGGAGGAAATTGAGGAAGAACCCGAGGTGGTGGTCGAAAAGGAGCATATCTCAAGCCCATAAAGTACCGCTCAAGCCACACCTACGGTTGACCCATTACCAACATTGGAACCCGAGATTCCAAAGGCTATGCCTATGCCCCAACCCACACCACCCTTGCCTTACCCATCGAGACTTAGGAAGGAGAAACGACAAGAGCGCGACAACTACCAATTTGAGCTTTTTATGAAAATGTTTCGTGAGTTGCACCTTAATGTGAGTTTCACCGATGCTTTGGTCATGATGCCTCGATTTGCCGCTAACTTTAAGAGTATGTTGAACAACAAGGAGAAATTGCATCAATTGTCTAGTTGTTCGTCGGTTTATCTTAATCGCATACCTCAAAAAGTCGGTGATCCCGGTAAATTTTTGATCCCTTATGCAATTCAAGATATGGAAGAATGCTACGCCTTGGCTGATCTTGGTGCTAGCATTAATTTGATGCCACTTGCAATCTTCAAGTCGCTCAATCTTCCTAATTTTACTCCTTCACTAATGTGTATCGAGTTGGCCGACCATTCCACGATTCGTGCATGTGGTTTGGCGGAAGACGTTTTTATGAAAGTGGGGAAGTTCTACTATCCCGTAGACTTTATCGTTGTTGATATCCCCACGGATCCTCAAGTTCCTCTTATTTTAGGTCGTTCGTTTTTAGATATGTCTATGGCTTTAATTGATGTTCATGCTAGAAAGATCACCTTACGTTTCAACGACGAGGAACTTGTTATAAACGCAACTCAAAATTCTCAACTTTCTCATGTTTATTCCGTTGCTACCATAAACCTCGTTGATATGATCGACGTGGTTTGCGAGGAATTTTCACAAGAAGTTTTAGGGTTTGGTGATGAAGAAACTAGTGGCAATCCCACTATGTTAGATCCAATTCTTGATAATTCGAAACCAACCTTCACTCCATTTGAAGGTGGTGGTTTTACGTTGGAAGAATGCAATGTTCCACGTACTTGTAACGAAGACCTCGACAACGATGAGGACTTCTCGATTATCAAGGATTTTCTTAACGATTTCCCATTTCCTCCACCCGAGGAGGTTATGAGTATCGAGCCCAAATCTTCACTTGAGGAACCACCTATTCTCGAGTTGAAAGATTTACCTCCCCACCTCGAATATGTCTATTTGGAGGAGGGCAACAAGTTGCCGGTTATTATTGCGAAGGAACTTTCGAATGATGAAAAAACCGCACTTGTCGATGTTCTAAAGGAACACAAAGGGGCGATTGCGTGGAAGTTATCCGACATTAAGGGAATCAATCCCAAGTTTTGTACCCACAAAATTATAATGGAGGAGGATTTCAAGCCCACAATCCAAAGTCAAAGGAGGGTGAACCCCAAATTTCACGACGTCATAAAAAAGGAGGTCCTTAAACTCCTTGACGCGGGAATGATTTACCCTATTTCCGATAGCCCTTGGGTGAGTCCTATTCATTGTGTCCCTAAAAAGGGAGGGATGACCGTTGTGCCAAACGATTCCAACCAGTTGATTCCCACTAGACTTGTGACCGGATGGAGAGTGTGCATTGACTATCGAAAGTCGAATGAAGCCACTCGAAAAGACCATTTTTCCTTGCCCTTCATGGACCAAATGTTGGAGCGTCTTGCGGGAAACGATTTCTATTGCTTTTTAGATGGTTTTTCCGGTTACTTCCAAATTCCCATCGACCCTCGTGATCAAGAAAAAACTACGTTTACGTGTCCATATGGAACGTTTGCCTATCGTCGAATGCCATTCGGACTTTGCAATGCACCGGGAACCTTTCAAAGGTGCATGATGGCTATTTTTCATGACATGATCGAGAAGACGATGGAAGTCTTCATGGATGACTTTTCCGTGTTTGGTGATTCTTTCACTTCGTGTTTGTCGAACCTTGAGAGAATGTTAAAACGTTGTGAGGAAACCAACCTTGTGCTCAATTGGGAAAAATGTCATTTTATGGTTAAAAGTGAAATCGTCTTAGGGCACAAGGTCTCGAAAGCGGGGATTGAGGTAGATCAAGCTAAGGTAGACGTCATCGCCAAATTACCTCATCCCAAAACCGTTAAGGGAGTTAGGAGTTTCCTAGGCCACGCGGGCTTTTATCGTCGATTCATCAAGGATTTTTCAAAGATTTCTCGACCCACTACACATCTTCTTGAAAAAGAGGCACGTTTTGTCTTTGACGAAGATTGTGTACGAGCCTTTGAAATCCTTAAGAGGAAACTTACCGAAGCTCCCATTCTTGTTGCTCCCAATTGGAACCTCCCCTTTGAGCTTATGTGTGATGCTAGTGATTACGCTATAGGGGCCGTTTTGGGGCAACGTCATGATAAGCACTTCTTGCCTATTCACTATGCTAGCAAGACGATGACCGAGGCTCAACTAAAATACACTACAACGGAAAAGGAATTCCTTGTCGTGGTGTATGCATTTGAGAAATTTCGACCTTATCTCGTCTTGACGAAATGCATAGTGTATACGGACCATTCGGCTATTAAGTATCTTATGGCAAAGCAAGATGCTAAGCCTAGATTACTTCGTTGGATTCTCCTCCTTCAAGAATTTGATCACACCATCGTTGACAAAAAAGGAGCCGAGAATCTAGCGGCCGATCATCTTTCTCGTTTGGAAGATCCTCACCAAAGTGTTTACGAGCCCAAGGAAATCACCGAAACGTTTCCGCTCGAGACACTTGGTGTAGTGAATTCTAAGCTTGATTCTTCCACCCCATGGTTTGCGGATTTTGCAAATTACCATGCGGGTAACTTCATCATTAAGGGTATGACGACTCAAGAGAAACGAAAATTCTTTCGTGACGTCAAGTTCTACTTTTGGAACGACCCTTACTTGTTTCGAACTTGTGCGGATCAAATCATCCGACGTTGTGTATTTGGCACCGAAGCTTCTAACATCCTTAGAGCTTGCCATGAGGGACCTACGGGTGGTCACCACGGTGCTAATCTCACGGCTAAGAAGGTGTTTGATGCCGGCTTCTTTTGGCCTACTATTTACCGAGATGCACAAGATCTTGTGAAGTCGTGTGATGCATGCCAACGACAAGGAAAAGCCTCACAAAAAGATGAAATGCCACAAAATATCATTCAAGTGTGTGAGATCTTTGACGTTTGGGGCATAGACTTTATGGGGCCGTTCCCATCATCTCGTGGTAATAAGTATATCCTTTTTGCGGTTGACTACCTTTCTAAGTGGGTGGAGGCCAAGGCCTTGCCCACCAATGATGCTCGTGTGGTAGTCAAGTTTTTGAAGCAATTGTTTTCTCGGTTTGGAACCCCTCGTGCTATCATAAGCGATCGTGGAACCCATTTTTGTAATGACCAATTTGAAAGGGTTCTAAGGAAATATGGGGTTACACATCGGCTTTCTACGGCTTATCACCCACAAACGAGTGGGCAAGTCGAGGTTTCAAACCGAGCGTTGAAGAGGATTTTGGAGAGATCCGTAGGAGAAAACCGACAATCTTGGTCGGATAAGTTGGACGATGCTTTATGGGCCTTTAGGACCGCTCATAAGACGCCCATTGGGTGCACTCCCTATAAGCTTGTGTATGGAAAGAATTGTTATTTGCCTATCGAGTTAGAACACAAGGCTTATTGGGCCCTAAAGCATTGTAATGATGATATGGAGACCGCGGGAAAACACCGGAAAATACAATTGAATGAATTAGATGAATTGAGAGACATTGCTTATGAAAATTCATTGATTTATAAAGAGAAAACTAAAAAGTTGCATGATTCTAAAATTAAAAACCGGGTTTTTAACATTGGGGATCAAGTTTTGCTTTTTAATTCAAGATTGAAAATCTTTTCCGATAAGTTGAAATCCCGTTGGTCCGGTCCATTCACCATGACTCAAGTGTTTCCGTATGGGACCATCGAGCTAGCTCAAGATGATGGTCCTAACTTCAAGGTGAATGGACATAGGTTGAAGCACTAATTTGGCGGGGAAGTTCCATCCTTGAACTACCTCGACCAAGTCACCTTCCCCAATGATAATTAGTATTGAGGGGATCGAGTCGAGCTCATGACTCGGTAATCAAAAACGAGGTGCCTCGTGGGGGATTCCCATGCTTATCCTATGTACATATTATCGCTTTCTAATGTAGCTTACGTGTGGGGATTTGTGCCCTTCCAACCTTTGTTCCGTGGTTGTTTGTGCATTGTGGTTTTTAGATCATGATCTTCACGATTGGAGCCTCTCGTGTTCGTTTTATGGGAGCACTCGATCGTTTGCTTTGAAGACTTTCTCAATATCCAAATGATATATCCTTTGATGTTCTAACCTTAGGTTTTTAGCACACTACGGCTATTAATTTATTGGTTACACCCTTTCCATGCTAGATTAGGCATTCGACTACGTCTCTAGTATGGGGGTGTTTGCACCCCTAGACTCGAAACATTGAGGACAATGTTTAACTTTAGTATGGGGGGGTGAATAGATACTTGCCTTGCCAAACCTTCACGCTATCCAAAGTTTATCTTTTTGTTTATCGTTTTATTGCAAAATAAGGCTAAAAATGGCCAAATTTTAAAATTTTTCTCATGTTTTATAAGTGTTTGAAGACACGAATGTAGGTTTTCCGATGGCGAGAATAAGAGTAATTTTTGACTCGACCGTGCGTGTTGAGCACTTAGCTTTGATTCCTTAACTATACATTAGGCTAAGTCTCTTAAATGAGGACGAGAAATGATAGAGTTAATTATAAGTTACTATGCTAAACGTAGAGTACTCGTATTCTTTCAAAAACTCATGTGTTCTCGTTATTTGCTTATTCTCCCTTCGCTTGTAAATATTTTTTGCTTAATAAATATTGACTTAGCGGTTTAGTTAGGATTGTTGGGTTTCTAGTCTTTTCTAGTAGCTTCCGTGTAATTAAATTGGGAAGACATTAAGGTATCGCCAGCGTCACGGTTTTGAAGTATTGGCACCCGAATAATCGAAAGCTTCACCCAATAATAAGATTTCAAGTGCTCACCTAAATCTAGCAAACAATTTGAAGCCCCACAAGGCCGAAAAATCTATGCAAAATTGAAAGTGAATCAAGCCTTAATCTTCGAAGCTTTAAGGATCCAAAATTCGCCTTAGCGTGAGGATATACGTCTTTGGCTAATAAAACCACCGATGAGGTGGATAATAAAAGGCAAGGCAAGACCGAAGTCATAATAAAAGCTTCATGGCGAAGCTGAATAAAAGATGGAGGTAAACCAAAGATAATAAGGCCCTTCCGTTAGGGGGCGTATAAAAGTCTTGGTAATAAGTCTCATGTTCAAAACCGTTATAAAACCGTGTTTATCGATTCTTCTTGTCAACTTAATTTTTTAACATCGTTGTATATTAGGAGGGGTTATTGATTTGATGGTCTTAGTTACACCGTTAGGACTCTATTTTTAGACCTAAATCTCTATTATCGCATAAGTCAACAATGTATCCTCGTGAAACATTCAAGACAAAATAAAATATAAGAGATACAACTTAGGAATAATGGGAGGATAAGTACGTGATTAGGGCATATGAGTAGTGTTAGCATTACTAACTTATAATGACAATGATCTCGTTGCACGCTTGGCATGGAATTAGGGTGAAAATCGAGGACGATGAAATTATTTCTAACGAAGCATTCACGTGTTCTTATTCTATGAACCTAAACGTCCCATTTTGCGATGAAAATCATACATTGTGTCTAAAACGCAAGTAGTAGTAATAGTAGTAGTGTAGCTAGTTTGTCATTCCAATAAAGTATATAAAAATGAATTTTGGAGATGCTACGGTACTTTATTCTAGCATTGCGTGAGGTCACGGCAATGGTTTAGTATGGGGGAGTGATGAGACTGCTTTTATACATAGTCTCATCGTCCAAATCGGGCTTAAAATGCATAAAATATCATTAAAACTGCCAAATATATGCTCGTGTTTGTTGCTTGTGTATTTTAGGTACGGATATTGAGGAAATGGAAAAAGATCACAAGAATCAATCACAAACGAACACGGGAAACGAAGCCGCACAATGAACCGGACCCAAATCTGGAATTTCTAAAATGGACCTTGAAGAATTGAAGATTGGCAACTTTAGTCCCTCATTTTTGAAGACTTGGCAATTTATACCCTTGCAAAACTCATAAAAAGCATTTGGGTCCCTAAATTATCAAGATGTTAAAAGAACAACCCTTGAAGAATGAGAAAAATGCATAAAATGTCCTTGAAACAAGTTTGTGAAAATATTGTGCCAAAAATGTCAAGCTGCCAAAGTATATTACAAAGGAAAAGAAGAGTGTTGCTGTTTAAATGCAAATGAAGAAAGAAGGAACCTTGGGGGGCCATTTCTGCGCAAACATATAAACTTCACCCACCACTCACACCATGACACCTCAGCTTGACCCACCCATTTACCCATTTACCCAAACCCATTACCCAACCCAACCCGTCCAGCCCACAACCAGGTTTATTAAATAAACCTGGTCAAACATAACCAGTCAACACCCTTAACTTTCCCCCCCCAAACACACTTTTTAAACTAACCCCACCCAAAAACAGATTAAAAACCCCTAATCCCATGTTCATAACCTCATAAACCCTAATCCTAATCACCTTCAAAACAAAGGGTTTTACCCCAATGTTTTCCAGATTTACTATTCACCCCACACTAAACCAATCCCCCAACCCAGAATCTTTTCAAACAAACCCATGTGACTGTAGGGACCTCCCCTGCACGTCACTTTCCTCCTCAAAACCTAAAACCGACAAGTTAAACGGTTGGATGTTACTTCTTGGCCCCCAAGGACATTTAAACGTCCAAGATCAAAAGGAGAAAGCTGGCAACATCACATGATCAACTTGACCAAGATTCCAAGTCAAAATCAAGGGGCAATTTCGGATTTTTAACCATTAGGGTTTTAGTTTGTAATATTTTATTCCTGTCATCTAGATAGTTCTATGAGGGCCTATATAAGAAGGATGCGGATTGTGCATGCCTCTTGTTCTTTTTTTTCTCTTTGGTCACAACTTTGTAAGTCCAGTTTTTTGATGAATGAAAAATGGTTAAAGTTTGTTGATGAGAAGCAAAGAGCCAGCTTTATTTATATTGTTTGATTGTGTTCTAAGTTCCAAGTTTGTTTATTTTTCAAGTTTTTAAAATTTAGTCTTGTTTTCAAAAGTTTCTGAAATTTTGAATTTTTTGGTTAAATCTTGTTTTGAGTTTGGATTTTCCAAAGTTATTAACTGGTTTGTGTAAGTGTTTTCAAAGGAAAAACATTTGAAAAAGTTTTGAAAAAGATTTTTAAGGTTTGAAAAAAATCAGAAGTTGGTTATATTGTGTTTGTGTATTGATCTTAGCAGGTTTTGCTTGTGTTTGTTGTCAAAGGTTCAGCATAGACCCCAGTCTATTTGGAGGTGGCTAAACAGCCACTAAGGGACCTGGATGTAGGTCCCTTAAGGTAAAATTCCTTGTTTCATTTTTTCATTTTTCAGTTTGTGTTGATTTTGCTTGAATTTTGTGTAAGGTGTTTAATGATTGATTTTCCCGCTTATTCATGATTGTTTAGGGTTGATATGCATGCTATATTAATTTAAAACCAGCTTGGATTTGATTTGTAAGCATTTGCTGTGTTAAAATTTATATTTCAGATTTAAAGGGGTGTTTGGATTAGGGATCTAGTTGGGGTAATTGTTATTGATCTTGGCTTAAACCTGTTCAAATACACTTCCTATGTGGTTTTTAGGTAGTTCTTGTGCTTGTCTTTCAGATTGGTAAGTTTTTAAAGCAATTTGCATGTCAAAAATTTGGAAAACATAGCATTAATCAGAAACTGCCATTTGTGTCTGTTCTTGTTGGAATTTGTGCATCAAAATTGATATACTGCTTGATTATAGGTCATTTGAGGATTGTATACTGGTTATATGCTAGTTGGTTGACCTGTGTGCAAGTTTTTAGCCATTGATTCTCACTATTTTGCCAATTGAATCAGCAAAGTACACTCAGACCTACATAAGCCTAATCAGAAACGTTTTGTGAATTTTGTGCTTGATTTGACTGATTGATCTTGCTTGTTTTGTGTTAATCTTGACTCCCTATACTCAACTGAGTATAGGGGTGCCCCTTTTGTCCATTCAAACATCACAAAATCCAAGATCAAGTCCTCTTGATCCATTTCTTCACAAGTGAAGATATCTCTTTTTCCTTTGTGTTCATAAGAATCTATCTGAGCACGTTTTTGGTTCTAGATTGCTTAAATCTTGTTAACTTGGATTTGTTTTTATGTTGTTATGATTAAAGTAGTATAAGGATTGAGTTTTAAAAGTTAAAAAAAAAAGAAAAAAAAGTTTTCAAAAAGGACTGGCCAGGACTCGAACCTGCGCCATCCTCCTCACAACACTCACAACTTACCAGCGTGCCCTAGGGTCTTTGACTGCTAAGTTCTCATTTCATTATTTACTTAAGTGGTGATGTTTTGTAGCTTATTTAATTAACAGCTTATATATTAAGCTGATTTTAGCTTATTTACTTAGGATTTTTACCAGTTAGCATTTTTCTTTTGTTTGTATTAGGTTTTAGGACTTTTCAGTTCAAAAAGTTTATTTTTCCCTTATTTAATTAATTTTCTAGGATTATTTTAAGTTTTAATTTTGAAAAGTAATTTAAAAATAGAAAAAGGTAATTTAAAAATCTGAAAAAATAGTTTTTAGGTTTTGAATTATATTTTTGAGGTTTACAGCTAATTAAGTTTTCAAAAAGTCTAATTTTTGATTTTATTGGATTTTAGGGTTTTTAACCAACTTTAAAATTCAATATAAAATTATTAAATAGGTTTCAGAAAATTTTGATTGCATTTTTGTCTTAGTTACATTATTCTAGATTTTTGGTAATTTTTTAGAATTTTTTTATGAACTTTGAATTTTTTTGAATATTTTAATATTATTTTATTATTAAAAATTGAAGTTTGATTTTTTTAGTTTTTACATTTTTCCTAGGTTAAAGTCACTTAATTAGGAGTTTTGTCACTTTCCAAATATTTTTAGGACTTTTCAATTATTTTCTAGAATTAATTTAAGTTTTAATTGATTTTAATAGTTTTTAAGTGTTTAAAAATAGTTTAATTTGGTTTTAAAATTAAAAAAAATACTTTTTAGCTTAATTAGGTTATTTTTGAGGTTTACAAACTTTGAAATCTTGTTTAGGGCTTTTTAATAATTAATTGTGATTTTTAGGGCTTTAATTAGCATTAAAAAGTCATTATCTAATTAATTAAAAGGTTTTAGCAAGTTTGGATTTTTTTTTAAACTCTTAGAATACTATTGGGGATTTTTAGTAATTTTTAGGAATTTTTAGGTTAAAATTTTAATTTTTGCACTATTTACGGTTTTGCGTGATCGCCTTTTTCGTCATAGTTTAATCCGTCTTCGTAACCGTCTTTCTCTTCTAATCTCATTTCTTTCTTTATTTCTCAATCATATAATCACAAACATTAATCAATTCTTAACACAACTCATTTGCCTCCTCGAGAACGAACTCACTTAGGGTCATTTACACACGGTTTTCCTAAATCGTCGTGCCCACTTGCCCTATTTTGTCATCCTTTTCCTAAAGGGTACAAAAACTCTACAATCATTTACCAATTGTGGGGTCTATGAGATAGTAATGGAAGGAGTAAGTGTTTATTTGATCAACCATCGTTATTATCCCTTCAATCAGGAGACCTTGAAGAAATTAGCACAGGCTGACTTGATTGTAGATGCTAAAACACATGTTGCTTATGATCTGGTAAGGATGATGCATAGTCAGATTTGGCCAGTAAGTTTGTAAGCACCCTCATCAACTAGTATTTATTTAGAAACTTGTCTTTAGGAGAAAGCACAAGTTTAGGGGAGGATTGTTGGGAATAAATCTATGTATATTTGTTACCCCTGCTAGTTGGTCATTTGTCCCCCTGCTAGAGTAAGTTCCCCCTGCCAAATAACAAAGGCAGGGGGATTGGTTCCCCTGCTGAAGTCAAAGGTCCTGCCACTAGAGATAAACTTGGAATAGATTTTTACGCGTTTCTGTTACTATTCCGAGATACTTTCCAAGTTTGTTAGTAGTAATCTTGTACGTGAGTCCTTATGCCTATAAAAGGACTCACTAGGTTATCATGCAATGTGTATCTTTTCTCTGTTGTCTTTCATTTCATACTTTAAGGTTTTTGTAAACCCTAATACCATTATAGGGTATTCGTATATCATTGATATATTAAAGTTGAACGTTTGCCTTAATCATTTGTTCTTGTGCTAAACACTATATTCTGCATCTTGTTTAGTTACTTTGCCTTGCAAAGTTTCTCTAGTGTTAGATTGAATTTGTTCTTTCTATCACAACCCTTAAACAAGCTATTAAGGTTTAAGATCTAAGTTTGGGATCAACAAGTCTTGTTGAATCCAAGATCTTTAGACTCAAACAGTTGAAACCGTTTTATCTAGGTTGATCATCATTCATATGATAACATAGCGGAATAAGAACAATGATCATGAATAAGATGTTTAAGAGACGAATAATTCCCAAAGGGTTTGTATTATTGATGATTAACACAAACCACTCTAGGCATGTATACATTGAATCCCATGCCTAGAGATCAAAGACTCTGTAGGTTACATTTGAGTAGTATGAATGAATTAATAAAACCTACGGTCTGGTGTTCCTTTTATAACTTAAGGAACCCAGGGATACATGGAAACTAAATAAGATAATAATGACTAAATCAAAACAGAATTATTCATTCTTATCACTACTTGACCAAATCTCCATGTTTTTAGTACATGGCAGGGGAATCTTCACAGCAGTGGAAAGTTTTGTAGCAGGGGAAACTTTCTTGTATTTTGTCCACCAGCTTGAAGTTTCTCCTAATGCCATATTTGGTCCTTCTTGTTTCCATAGTGATTTGACTCATCAACTTTTGACCCAACAATCTTCCCCTAGTTGATGATGTCAAAACACTTCCCCTTAAACATACAACACCAAAGATCAACAGGCTGAACATTCTTTGTAGACAACTTCCCCTTTTTGACAGGATCAAATAGGGGTCTTCTATGTGAACAACCTTGATTTTCAACTACTACTAACCAATATCATACATCAAACCCAAGTATTCCACCTTTCAAAATACCCTCCATGAAGCACATAGGCAGCTCCTCCTAATAAAAAATGAGTTTGAGCAGTAGATACTCACACCAGTTGTAGTAATACTAATGAGCAGTAGTAAAAATCGTCTCCTTGACATCATATGTGAATGACTAACACTATATCAAATGAGCTTCCCCTTAAAGTGTGCGAGTCATTTATGAATCTTCTAATTCAGTAGGCTATATGTAATGATCACATATGAAGAATATGAATTATAACTTACTTGACGATGAAGTAGAATAACCCGAACCTGTGTTTTATATCTTGCACTAACTACGTGACAAAGAGGTTCTATATACAAAATCCTCATTTTCCAAGAAAATGAGACACTGAGCACGATAATGTAACTCCTTCGAGTGATAGAGAATATGTGCATAGAGTACCATAAGAGAGATCACATATTCCTAGATCTTGTATCACTTTGTCACTAAGCGTGTAAGCATAAAACACATACCCACGAAAATCTCCTTCATCTTCAAATAAATGATAAAAACTTTTCTTCGTAATCAATAAAATTATATCAAGCCTTTATACCTTTAAGACCAGTTGCTGTGAATAACCCATACTCCAAAACATTGCTGTCCCAAAAACCAAATCTGACAGCAGGGGGAACTTTTCTGGCAGCAAGGGTATTAGTGAAGGCAGGGGGATCGTAGCAGGGGCTTCTTTTAATGAAAGCAGGGGGAACTTTTTCAAAAGCAGGGGGAACTTTTAATGCACCTGTTTTTGTTATTAACTGTGCCAAACCCACTCAAAGTGGGAATGAATTTTATAACAGGTGATAAACAAGAACATGGCAACTAAAAATTACCTATTGTGATGACGTACCAGGTTTTGTGCAGACACCATCATTAGAACCATAGTACGCCACTAAGAACCATTTTACACGCCTGCTTAACATGTCTCAATCCACCAATAAGATATTTAAATGACAAAAGCCTTGAATCCCACATGAGAAAGTCAGCCTAGGTCGCCTAGCATGTGAACATCACAAATCAAATAATAATACACAACTTGGTGGGACTACCCTCTTGATTCGTTTTGCCTTCGTCAGATGCAAACCCAAGAAATAGTATCACGTGAGCACCTTTTCACTTGTGAACTCAATTGTGGGACCACATATCAAAAGCTAATAACCCATATAATAACCAATATGACAACTTCCCACGTCAGACCATGATTATGCATATTAAATCCCACGAGATCACAAAGCAATACATAAACAATTTAGCCGTGTGAACACAACTTAATTGATTCGTATGAATGTGATCATCATGGTCGTGTGAACACAAATCTTTCTAGCTGCCCACGTCACAACCCTTTAATATCAATAGCACTTTATTATTCCTCGTACACAGCTAATATTAAAACTCACAAGTTCTTTTCTTCTCGTGGAGGGCCACCGTGAATAACTAAAACTAAAACGTGAGATTTGTTGATTCTTTCTTTATGTCACGATTACATAACAGAACAAGACATTCACGTCTTTGAACATTTAGCGGCAACACAAAAATTAATTACCTAGGGTTTCACCATAAACCCTAGATCTTCACAGCAACAAAATTAAACATCTTGATTCTCCTAAATATCGAGAGCCACCCGCTCTAATACCACTTGTTGAATCCAAGATCTTTATACTCAAACAGTCGAAACCGTTTTATCTAGGTTGATCACCATTCATATGATAACATAGCGGAATAAGAACAATGATCATGAATAAGATGTTTAAGAGACGAATAATTCCCAAAGGGTTTGTATTATTGATGATTAACACAAACCACTCTAGGCATGTATACATTGAATCCCATGCCTAGAGATCAAAGACTCTGTAGGTTACATTTGAGTAGTATGAATGAATTAATAAAACCTACGGCCTGGTGTTCCTTTTATAACTTAAGGAACCCAGGGATACATGGAAACTAAATAAGATAATAATGACTAAATCAAAACAGAATTATTCATTCTTATTAATACTTGACCAAATCTCCATGTTTTTAGTACATGGCAGGGGAATCTTCACACCTTTCTTATATTTTGTCCACCAGCTTGAAGTTTCTCCTAATGCCATATTTGGTCCTTCTTGTTTCCATAGTGATTTGACTCATCAACTTTTGACCCAACAGAAGAATGGTATCCATGGGGATATTATGTTGGTAATTTTCAGCTCTTTGTGGGTGACAATCATGTTAGAATGACAGCTTCTGTCATTCCTCACTCTGGAAGTCTAAATGGAGATATAGGTTGGGTTTCTGATGGACATGGTGGATTCGGATACCATTAGAATAGATACGGGATAAGTGATTAGAGGTATTTTCAGGCACCGTATGTTGTGGAGCTACCAAAAGGGTAGGCATTTCACTTAATCTTTTTTACTCATTTGGATCTCATTCGTGTATGTTAACTTTACATCTTATTCAGCAAATGAATAAGACATGCCTTAGTTTTATAACCTTATGTGCCACTTCGCACAAGCGTCACTATTCGAACGTTCATTTCTAAATTTCAGATTAACAATATTTTGCTTCTTAAGCTATCTTAAGTTCAAATAATGCTATCAAAAAACAATTATAAAAAATTTGTTATTTATACACGTCTTAAGGAAAATATGCAACATGCTAAATACCCATGTGAAATATCTAATTAAGTTTGATTCATGTCAAAACCCGTGCGTGCATCTCTGAGTAAATTACATAATGGCCTGGTATTGTTTTCTTGTTGGCGTAGCTTGTGCACTCTAGAACTTCTGTGTTGCATATCTCAGATGCTCTGAAGCCTTTTTAACTACGCTTTGCAACTCAAAGCTCATCTGTTTTATCGACATCAATACTTAGTATAACATTATTTCTTCTACTGAATCTGAATTGTGGAACGGAACTATGGAAACCAGTGACCTGAAGAATCTCTACAAGCCGGTAACGACAAACACCTACATAGGCCGTGATCACCAGATCATACTCCTTTCCGAGTTCCACGTCAGCAAGGTCTACGATTTGAGGTATCTCAGAGACCTGATAGGCAAGATTTTCATATTTTATAATATCATTTTTGCTAATAATAAAAAATACATTCAATTTAAACAAAATCTACTCACGATAATCAATTGTAGCTGCAACTACTGATGTCGTTGAGTATTTTTTAGTTGTTTTATTGTAACGTTGTTTTTTACTTGGTTATTTAATTTTGACTTATTTTTGTATGAGTTATTATATTTCTATGTTCGCAAGAGATCGCGACTAAACGTGCATTAGAAGAACATGAAGTGGTAGACATTAAACTTTAGATGCCGACTATTAATTTGAAATCGAGATGGTAAGAGCATTAACTTACTAAGTTGGTATTTAATAGGGTAGTAAGGTTACTTTATTGGGCTTATGGGGTTGCTTACCTGAGCTTATGGCTTATTTACAAGACATATGAATTATCGATTAAGTATCATTGTTTCTTGAAGAAAAATGTCTAGATTTTTGAGGTGTGCCTATTTAGGCTTAACATTACCAACATGAGGTTGCCTACATTGTTGATCAAAGTTTGAGAAATATGAACATGGTCCTGATGTGTATCTTGTTTAACCTGATTTTATGTTTTGCTATTGTTCATGATTATGAATACGATGAAGATTTAAATCCATTATTCTCTGGCGGATTCGGGATTTCGCACCGTGTGTGGCACAATTGTTTTTAATCAGAGAATGCGACATACATTATTCAATCGTTAATTTAAACTTTAGCAATCATTCTTTATTCAGGTACAAGATGGTTTGAGGAACATCACTGGAACATCAACCCGAATATGGAAAAATGGGTGACTAGCGCTTGATCAGCTCGGTGTCGCGTACAACCTTCGCACCATACTGCCGCTATTAAAAGGTGCAACTTTGTTACCACTTTTCAATATAGAAATAAGCCCATAAATTTAGAAAATAAGCTAGACCAAACACCTTTTAAATTATTGAAATTAGTGTTCTAAATAAGATGTTTGGAGTCGCTCATTGTAATTGTAACAAGTAATAAGGAAGGATCAAAACACCCTCTGAAATAATATCTTATGTATTTTCTGAATATAGCAACTTCAAAGATCACAGAAACATCCAAACACTATCACTTACATCCTGTTATGTAATAGCCAAACTCTGGGGTAGCTTTAGAGCACAACTTTTATCGATTAACCTTATAGGGCTCACTAATGGTAACTTGGAAATTTTGATAACATACTTAATTTTTTAACTTATTTGTATTTCAATTTAAAAAGGTCTAAAATCATAAAAAGGAGTATATTTGTTCAGGAAAATAAAGGAAAACGAGGACACGAATGACCAAAATGAGGGTACCCATTAAGTTTACGAAGAGTTTAGACTATATAGTGCCTCAGATTATATGGGAAAATTTTGACTATATAATGTGTAGGAGTTGGGAGTAGACTTGATTCTCTTTTCTATTAACATTATTTGTGTATATTTGAAAGGAAACATGGGAAATATATTGATACTCAGAAGTCAGAACTTTCATCTTTTAGTCTATTGTGTGACATTCAGAGATTGACATTTTATTTGAAAGCTATAGGATAAATCTTCTAATGTATTGAATTGAGATAATTTTCCCTTTGGTAATGTGATGCATTTTCACCACCTTAACAATTTCATAAAACTTTGCACACAAACTTATTTGGTGTTGAAACTTTCATGGTTGAAAAAAGAAAGGCTCCCGGACTGCATATCCATATGTGAATAGCTCTCCAATTCCTGCTTAGAACATGTGAGATTGATTTGTGGCAAAATGTTGTGAGATAGTTGAAAAATACAGGGTAAAAAATTGTTTGAAATAACTATAACTCAGATATGCTAAAGGTTAATTTGCAAACTGAAAAATTAAAAACGCACAAACACACATACTTTAAATATTAGAAGAAAACCCGTGCGTGCACGGGTATTATAACTAGTGTTTTATTAAACCATAAGTATGTTGGTTTAAAATATGTTATCGCATATTAACACATGGTCTAGTGGTTGAAAGTATACTTGTTGATGTCAAATCCATGGTTTGGATTTTGCATCAAATTTATTTTATTTTCCGTTTTCTATTTATTTACCAATAATAGTGGCCACGTCATTGTTTATGTTCCATGTCATTGTTTATGTAATCGTTTATGAATTATCCGGTTATTTTTCTAGTCATAGTTAGCATCATATATAGGTTATAGATTTCCGTATAAAAAAGTTGACAACTACTTTTAAGCAAGTGTTTTATCCGTTGCTGTCTAAAATTAAACAAAAATATTCCTAAAGAATACTTCTCCAATTAAAATTAAAAAAAAATTATAATGTGTATCAAATCTCCATAGCAGTCAAAAGATGTGTTCCCAAGAAACACACCACACGACAACAAACAACTAGAGAGTTGAATTCATAAGTGATACTAGTTCTTTCCTTGTTTTGTCTATGTGGGATCACAGTTAGCATGGCTTTTATGACAAAAATTATGAAGTACTACTACCCTTTTCTCTTGAGTCATGCTTGTGTTTTATTCTAAATACGGATCCTTCATGGTGTATATTATCACCAACGCTAAATTAATTCTTCCAAAAAATATCAGTTAAGTATTATTTTGAACAGCAATGACGAGATTAAAAAAGACTGACAAACTTCTAAGAGCTAAAAGTGTGCGGAAACATAAGTTTTGTTAAGGAAAATGTAATAATACTTATATTCTGCAACCTGAACATTGAACAAAAGAAGTTGGTCGTGGTAAATTCCCTCTCCATCCCTTCAGCATAATTGTAACTATTTTCCTTCCTTTGCCTATGTGGGATAAGAGTTGGTATGATTTTCGTATGCACAACCTGAGCATCAAACAATAAAGTAGTCACCTTTTCTCTCAACTCATGATTGCATTTTATTCTAATAAGTACTATGGGTATACACAATAAAGATCATTTTTGGTTTTACTTTAGTTATCAATGCTAACCTACAAAAAGTGACTAACTTCTTAGAGGTAAAGCTTAAACATAAAGTTTCTTAAAGAATAAGGTACTCGCACTTAGAGCACATGGAACAGTTGGCACCACAATGTAACGCTATGAAAATAGGTGCATCACGTAGGCTATTGCATCAAAAATCATTTAACACCTTCTGGTGGGGAGTGTTTTGGCATCAGAAAGTGATGCCGTATGTATTTTTTGAAAGTTCACATGCGAAGAGAGGCATGTGTGTAAATGAGTCGAGTAACACATGAGCTAATCAAGACTGACTCGAAAAAAGCTTCAAAAGTGCACATGCGAAGAGTACCATGTGCAGGTGGTGCGACTGCACATGTCATCAAAATCAATGGTTTCATAGTTTAAACATTTATATATATTATATACGAATACTTCTTTACTTAAATTATTTTAATTAAATAAAACTCGTATTGTCGTAATAAATAAAATGTCATTAAGAGTTCTCGTTGAAACATATTGTTATTAACACCTTTTATGCACATCCTTAAGTTTGTTTTGATTTTGATTAGATGTCTTTTAAAGTCTAGTTTGGGGCTCCCTAAGGTCGGTCATCACATCCAATGATTGATTATGATGGGATGACAGATTTTGAACATTTATTTTAAGAGGGTCGGATTATAGACATACTAAAATAAAAAAATAACAATAACTCTTATACGAAATCAGTAATATTACACTACGTCACTACATTTTGGGAGCCAGGACCCTCCTCTGTCCCTATGAAGGTCCGTCGGCGAAGCTAAATGAACATTCACATTACGCACACGTAGGTAGAGATACGTTGTCCAAGCTAAACTTGAAACCTCAGATCCAAAAATTTCTGACCTTCAACACATTTTTTACACGTTTTGACTTTTAAAACAAATTAAGGCTTTAAAGTAAGGAAATTAGAAAGAAAAAACAGATTATAAAAACATAAGCATAACCATTGTTTTCCAAAGATAAGAGCTTATTCGCGAGTCGGGAAAATTTAAACTATCGGCTCTATTCAGTGAGAATGAGTAGTTATCACCAGTCCTTTATTCTAAATCAAATGAGACGATTATAATTGATTTAATATGTTAAAACGTTAGATTAGAGTTTGCAAATAGAAAGTTGCTTATTCTAGGCTAAAAATGATTTTTTTAGAATTGAAAGTCATTGTTGATCAGCATTATGCTATTAGTAAGTTTGAGAGTAAATTATTGTTGACCTCGTTACATGATCAATACAATAGTGTTCATAAATAACAAATATGACGACCTATAACGAGCCCATTCTCGATTGTGTCCATAAGTTCTGCCACTTTATATTATCCCACCATTGTAAGCGATGTCAATATTTTACACTTTATATTACCTCGTTACATCGATGGTTAGAATTGAAAGTCATTGTTGATCAGCATTATGCTATTAGTAAGCGATGTCAATATTCACGACGGCAGATGAGTGGAATATTGATGCAAGTCCTCTAATCAACTTTATTCATACTCGAGATATGGACAATGCAAGACTGGACAGATGGGTATGGCGAGAGGAGTGGAATGATGAGTTTGAACAATTCAGACATTTACAAGTCTCTCTACTTACTTTATAAGGGGTGTTTGGATAATGCTATATATATATATGGATCACAAGAAGAAGGAAACAAGAATAGAAGTTCAGGAAATAATGTGGAAAGACATGTGTAGCAATAACGTCTTAACGATACTTGTTTGTATGTAGTATTAGATTATGTATTATCTGATGTTTTTTTTTTAGCTAAGAATGTGTCCCATGTATAAGATCTGAATAAAATTTCACCTTTCATTTTTTCTATATCGTTGTTAGTTTGGTGACTTATTAGTGTGTTGGTCCAGGTTATATTTTAACTCATTTTTCAAATCAATAAAAGCAAAGAGGCGAACGAGTCAAACCAGTCCTACGGGCTATATGGGTTAGACATTCTAAAGTCTGAATGCTTTCTTTGAATTGCAATAGTTACGGTGGTTGACGTAATTCTCAATGCCTTCTAGTATGGTAATGCACTTGTGAACTGTCAGCAAATATAGAGTTTCATTGCAAATTGGATGGGTCAAATAAGTCAGGTAGAGATGGGTAAGAAAGGTAGGCTGCTTCAGGTCTACTTGAACAAACCCTTTCTTTTTTAGCTGTCACATAATACTTGAATGTGATATTTTGTTCAGAAAACTACATTATATTAAAAGTGAACAGCTAGGTGATCGAACGATTTGATGCATTTGAATATATTTCGGTTGACTTTTAGTCTGTTCCACTCGGTTGGCCCATTTTGTTGGCTTCCACTTTAGTTAGAGCTTTTTGTTTATCCCTTTGGCTTGTTACAGATATAACAGAACCTAGATCAACCACAGGTATAGAAATGGGTCAAAATCGTCACCTTTGCTCAAGTTTAAATTCATGATTCACGTTTTGTGTTAAGGTCGAGGCTTATTATCTCATAACTTAACATTAATTAGTGCTAGGCTTCAACTTTATACTTGTTTGGTATGGCATTACACATAGTAAGAACCAGCCCTGAGTTATTAAGCTCATTCCTAAATTGAATACAGAACCAGCTGTAGGCATACAGCTATCTCATTTCCAAAGCAAATCATATGAATAAACTCTATGTCTAAAACACATAGTAAAAGGCGCCATTAATCTCGTAAAAAGATAAAGCATATACCAACTTCAGTGCGGGGTAAGTGAGGCTGAATTCACAAAAAAACACAGTTTGAGAATGAAAGAAGCTTTAAAGGATGGATTAGTTTTGAAAGCAGATTACAAATACACAGTATCAAATTGGACAAGGCCACACATTACAACACTCTCATTTTTTGATACAAGGAACAATTAATCTTACTCAATTTACTTGCATTATTGAGGCTCTTGGTGATAACTTAAGCATCCGTTGGTTGTATATGTTCCAATTTTATCGGATGTCTCGTAAGGGACCGTTGGTTGTATATGTTGTCTGTCCGAATATATTTAGGTTGATTGTCAACCCGCCCGCTTTACCCTCTTGACCTTGTTTGGCTCTTTTTATTTTTTAGCGAGTCTTTAAGGTTTATACAGTGATTCAAGTTGGGCGTGGACTTTTCTTTTCAAGCAGAAAATAAGCAATCCCAAACAACCCCTTATTATCTTTTTGTAGATAGTTTTGTATAGTCAAAAGATTGGATACTAGACGACCGTTTTGCACGTGACGCAATTCTTCTTTTCCATTTTTGCATGACTATAAACCCTGTTTGTGCTTCGGTTGATTCAACCAAGGTGGTAACTCAGACAGTCCCTAAGGCTATAGATGATTCACTGGTAATCTTCTTAAATTTTGAGCAATTTGAGATTGTTTATTTATAATGGATACATATCAATAGATGGATGATTGGGAAATAGAACAAATTGCTGCACATTAGGATGTAAAGATATCTAATACGTGTCTGCAACTACATATTAGTTCTTATCTAATGATAAATTATGTCTTTCAGCATGTTGCATCGATAACTTTCAAATATTAGATATGTTTGTATTTTGTATGTGGTCATCATGTTTACATCAATTTATACAAGTTTGTACGTCACCTTCATTGCTATGTGTGTACAGGGCCTTGGTAAGAAGCTTAAGGAAGGAAACTACAAAAAACCTCCACTCTTTGTGAGTCGGTTCCTGCTCTAACTCCAGCTCCGTCTTCGACTCCAGCTTCGATCAATAGACCAATGTCATCAACAAGGCTTCCGGAACCAAGTGAAGATGCAATGCCATATGGGAGAATGAGGGGAGGTTTAGAAGGTACGATGCTTGAGGCTGCCCAACTTGAGTAAGTTGCACCACCAAGACAACCAGTGGATGCCACGCCACGTCCCATTGTCTATCCAAGCACCAACTGTACACTTGGAAGTACTAATTGAATAATTCCCCATTCATTAATTCAAGTAACTAGTTAATTAGCCTCGGTGATATAGGGTACATCTTCTACTTGTATTGCACAGGTTACAAGAATGTTGTATATTTTTAGTACAAAGCATCCTAGTAAGTGGTGAAGTTGCTCCTTTATAAAGTATGTTAGTTGTGCATCTTCACAACCGAATGCATGAGTTCTGCAGCCATTAATTTCTTGCAGGTTATTGGACGTTTCATGCCACCTCGTCATATGGAGAGACACTACCACTTGGGCCGGGACTCTTCTCTGAAATTTGAGCTTAGCATGTCTAGCTCTCGAAGTTTTTGTTGTTTGATATGATCTCCGGTCTCGTCCTGAAAATAAATAAACAACAATGAAAAAATTATATAGAGTTAAGTTTTACCGAAATTATTTATCCTTTGACTGAAAAAATACGGCACTTGTTAGCAGAGACAGAACTTGAACAAGTTTTTGCAATTTGGCTTAATATGCCTCTTTTAAGTTTTCCACAAAGTGTTTGTCTGTATCATTTGGCCACTAAACACGCTGCTCGGGCGGCCCTCCAACTGAAATATTTCGTCAACCACCCAGGGCAGCACGCGCGGTCTTGGCTCAGCATTTAGCAATAAACAAGGTTTCCCCCTTGTCGCAAATATAGACTACTAGGGCCTAACTTGAAATGCTTCAGAATGCCCCTATATTTGAAATGAGCTGATTTCACTTACAAAGATCCAAGAGAGAGAATTAGGAACACCCTCAAACTGCTTATCGTACGTGCAAAACGCAGTAAGTGGATAAACTAACACGTTCACTATGCTATCCGATACACCTTCTACGGAGTTCCAAGCTACTTATTCAAAACAACTTATTTCATCTTTAAGGTTTATACCTTTTAGTAAGAACATATGGACTTGACTTCGCACCTGATAAGCAATGTCCATACGAGAGGGGCACGACCCTTGACCCAGCAAGAGGCGTGACGCATCTCCTTTGAACCCCCGTTCTTTGTCACAGTGGTATCAAGTTAGCTAGTGCCACACTACAAGAAAAGCCATTTGTTCTGCAGAATACAGGGGTTTTCTTTGATTTTTATAGCAACTACAGCATATCCGAGAACAATCATATGTTGGTGATATAACTTTAGATCCAAGATTTACCATACCCGTCTTCATAACTGGTTTCTTTTTTCCGGTTATAAGACCTTTATTAACCATACGAGGAAAAAAAACAATATTATTATACAGCCAACATGAAATATAAGCTAATATGCTCAACAAAATTACAACATGATGTAAAATAGTATTTTGCTATATCACATGTCTTGTAACGTAAAACGGAAATGACTTAGAATTGGTTTACTGCCCGATCACACATTTGGTGCCTCCAAAGTGTTTTTAAGTAGCATTGCTACGGTCATGGGTCCAACACCTCCTGGAACGGGCGTAATACATCCAGCCACTTTACATCCTTCTTGATAATCGACATCACCTACAAGCCTGTATCCTGATTTTCTACTAGCATCGTCAACTGCATTTGTACCAACGTCGATAACTGCAGGACCAGGCTTTAACCAGCTGCCTTTTATCTGGAATATTAGAGCAAGTAGAAAGAGCATCATATAAAATTAGTAAAGAAACCAGAAACAAGAGTTTAGTACTTCGACGTCTTTACTTGTAGACAGGTCGCTTCTAGTTATTTATATGAAACAAACAATGATTACCATCATAGCTTGTCCAGCTACAGCAATAACAATGTGCCTCACGTATGATACTTTCTGGATCGGGTGTATGCGAATGAACTACAGTAACTGTAGCAATCTGCTTTCAGTAACAGCAGTGAAACAGGTAAGCCAAATATGTTACTTCGACCAACAACCACGGCCCGCTTTCCCTTTATGGTTACACCACTGCGTTTCAGAAGTTCAATACATCCCTGTTTAAAAGATAAAAATAAATGCTTTAGCTTCTTTTCATTTAATATCATTCCCGTTGTTGAGTTTACGTACGCACTTTTCCATTTGTTGGTATTTTAGGCATCATTTCAACAATGCACTTCTCTAGTTATAAATTAGATGGTCGAAAATTTCGAGAAAAATGGACAAAATGTTTCTATTTTTCACGCACATTGAAAAGTACCGTTTTGACCTGAACCAATTTTGATCTGTTACCCACACCCACCCATTTTGCCACCTTCAAACGAGAGGCACATAATGAAATTTGTTAAATGGTGAGTTAAGATTTTTCTTGCCTTTGGGGTGCAAGGAAGAAAGAGCGGGTCTCTGCCTTTCATTGCCAGTTTGCCAATGTTGAGAGGGTGAAAGCCATCTACATCCTTGTCGATACTGATTTCTGTCAAGACTTCTCTTCACTGATGTGTTTCGGCAAAGGAAGCTGAACCAATATGGTTCAACCTATGTGCCCCGTTTGAGGTAACCCATAAGGCCATAACCCAAGTGGACCTTCATATGTAAAAGGGTCAAAATTTCTAAATGGGGCCAAGCTTCCACCTCTGATCGACACTAGCCTGAGCAATATATGAAAAAAAATCTAGTATTATTTCATATGAATATAAGCTCCTAAATAAGGTGTCGCAGATTTTACGCCAGAAATATAAGCAAACTTCTTAAATTACTGACCATGTACTTCGGGATCTGCATTTAACTCATGGACCTTAGCGATCAATTCAGCTTCAGGCACTTGTTCTGGAAGGTCTATGTCAATAGACTGGATTCGAACCTCGCCACACGCTTTTCTCTTCATATAACATAGCTTTGAGAATCTTTTATGTGTCCAACAATCACCACAGCAAGTCCTGGTGCCTGAAACAGATAAAGTGATGACACGAAGTTACAAATTTGAGCACGTAATCATATAAACATGCCCGACATCCATAAAATGTGGTTCAAGATTGGTTATCAACAAGGAGGTTGGTGTCCGCGCGTTGCTGCGGAGGTTTTGGGCCAAACATTAGCCCAGCTGAATGACAAAAAATGGGCATTTGGGCAATTAAACTGTCTGAGGGATTCACCGATGTGTATCTTAGCATATTAAACTGTCTGAGGGATTCACCGATGTGTATCTTAGCATATAAAACAATGCATTTGGGCCAAACATTAGCCCAGCTGAATGACAAAAAATGGGCCATCATAAAACGACGTGGTACCTTGCCACAATTGAGTAATGTATTAATTTAAGTTTTCTTTTTAAAATCATATCTTCTTATAACTATTTTTTCTAAAGGTATGCTAGAACCACAAAAGGTTTACAAAAAGAAATCCACAAAATAAGGTGGCATGCATGTTGTACCAATCACATTTCATTATATTTTCTCTATAGAGTTTGTAGCTTTTCATAGGTCCCACATGCCTTTAATCTCTATACTTCCATATTTATTTTCAACTTATATTCACATTTACAATTTTATTAAATAAAAAAGAAGTGATAGAGGGGCCTAACTTTGTGCCTAAAAACAGGCCTAATGTCACGTGTCGCCGGTTGATTGGTGAAATGACAGGGGCCCACTGTTTGTTATTTTCTCTTTAGCCAGTGATTTTGACACTTGGATTAATTGGTGGTTAAGCCTATCTTTAAACATACTTGGTAAGCACAAATATCATTTTTATCTTAAATCTAATAGTAATTATTTATTCCATAAACCAAATAAAAAACCTTTAAATCCAAACCTACTCTTAATCCTAAACCGGCCTAGAAACCAAACGGATCAAGTTAGTCATATATACAGTAAATAACTACATTTAAAATAAAAAAAAGAATAAACACAGTATACACCTGGTATTAAAAAACAAATAAGAAATTATCCCCAACTCTGAAAACATCACAGAACAGGTCGATCTCTAACTTATTTATGATGCTTATGCAATTTCGATGTCATTTTTACTTTTTTAATCCAGATTTTATTTTAATTGATATTTTATTTTTAACTGAAATTTTATCAATTAGTAGACTGATTGTTCGACGAAATGTCTCACTTGTTTCATCTATTTTCTTTGCTGAAAATGTATTGAGCTATGTATGTGTATAGTGTGGACCAACTGTTTGACAAATCGTCTCACTAGTTTCGTCTATCTGTAGACCAAGTGTTTGACGAATTGTCTCACTAGTTTCGTCTAGTTTTTCGTGAAAAATGCATTCAACTGTGTGTTGATTTGAATGAATTTAACGTCACTAGAAACTCTCAACTCACTCTTCGCTTAATTGACAATCCCTGTGGTGTGTTTAACTTAATAGATTCGCTTAATTGGTTATTGTTTGGATATCAACATAATGTATTTTTATCAAGTATAAAATATACAAACAAAAGCATCAAGTGCTTTATTTGCACTATTTCTTTTAAAGTATTTGCACTTTTTTCCTGTGCATATCACGTTTCAGCGTCTTTGGCACTAAATACAACCTGGCCAACGGCTGCCACCAGGAGATGCTGGAAAACGTGCTGCCACCACTTGGTTTTTTAAGCAGATGCGTCCTCAAACTAGACCACAAAATTATAATCAGTAATAAATGATCAAATTAACTCGGATGGTTTTTATATAAGAATACCCGTCTTGACCCGCTAACCATCTATATAGTCACCACTAAGCACAAGTAGTATACAATACCTGTGGATGAAGAAGCTGATCGTTTTCTGTAATAATTAGCCCTATATAGAAGATCTAGAAAGTATCTGGCTCATTGAGATCCAATTCTTAACATAATTCAAAAACTCACTCCATTCTCTCATATTAATTGGTCATCACATTTAGGTTAAGGTCAAAAGTGCACGTTGTGCGCCCTGTAAGAATAAAATCAGGAATTTTCACACCTCCACTTCTAAACTGTCATCAAGACTAGGTCACTGTAGTATCTGAATATCTTTCACAAAGGCTAACAACACTCTTGACCTGTTTTGGTTGCTTAAAAAGTCATATTCTTAAAGGAAGGGTATGTAGCTTCTTGAGAATTCTACAATATATCTGCTGTATCTGTATAGCCGTATAGAGGTATTTCGTTTGACACCCAAACAGATCAGCGTCCTCTAGAATTAAGAAACTAATGCTTAGACTCCAGTCACTTCTTATATACACGTGTCTTGTCAAATGGGTAAGGTCATACCTTCTTTTTGCCTACCTATGAGTAAGTCCATGTATAAAGGTACTTCTAGACATAACGTTAGATAGAGGCCACCTTTACTAAACAGCTTGGACTGTCAATGTAGCGATGCTAGGCTAAATGTCAAAGCAAGATTAGTTGCTTTATAGTAGTATGAGCCATGAGGGTAACTATAACTGCTTTTCGTTCAACTAAAGACACAAAAAGAGACTGTTGCTACAAATTTGTGACTCATTGAGTGATTATAAGGTTCGTAATAAGGACAAAAGGATAGAAGGTGAATAAAGGAAGAAATCAAGCCACCGATACACTCAATAGTTCAAGATTTCAATCTGAGGTAAAATCACTACATAGTCTCAAGTTCATTTGAATATGTTGAGGATCACATATTACTATTATATCTTAATAATGAAAGATACTTAAAAAACAAAAGAAACAAAACTTAAAACTCCAAGTTTGACTTACCGTAAAGTCAAAAAAGAGTTTGATGTTAAAACTTGAATTGTGATTGAAACCTTCAAATACAGTCTGTATAATGGAACAAATATATATCATAGGTTTAATAAATTTTAAAGTAACTTCGTTGAAAGCGTAGCTTAAACTCAAGTAACTTCTTAGCAAAGTCAAACAGTTCAGTTATATGTG